>PITA01015821.1:33691-48897 GCA_004023965.1 Spilogale gracilis
AAAAAAAAAAAAAATAAGACACTTGGTTTGTGTTGAGATGTAATTACTTTAAAGCCATTTTAAGTGTTACTTCTAAATCATTAGTTGCCTATTTTTTTTTATTGTGAGTTACTGTCCTTACTGGTTTGCATGAGCTCTTTATGTAATTAGTATTTGCTATAGATACTTTGCAGGTTGTTTCTTATTTTTTAATTTTCTTTATGATATTTTATATATCTCAGTTGTCAAAACCATTGAGGTTTTTTTTTTTTAAGATTTTATTTATTTATTCGACAGAGAGAAACACAGCCAGAGAGGGAACACAAGCAGGGGGAGTGAGAGAGGGAGAAGCAGGCTTCCCGCCGTGCAGGGAGCCCGATGAGGGGTCTCCAGGATCATGACCTGAGCTGAAGGCAGTCGCCCAACCAACTGAGCCACCCAGGCGCCCCCAGGGTTTTTATTTTCTTTAAAATATTTTATTTATTTATTTGACAGAGAGAAACATAGTCAGAGAGGGAACACAAGCAGGGGGAGCGAGAGAGGGAGAAGCAGGCTTCCCATCATGCAGGGAGCCTGATGTGGGGCTTGATCCCAGGTCTCTGGGATCATGACCTGAGCTGAAGGCAGTCGCCCAACCAACTGAGCTGCCCAGGTGCCCAAAAACTATTGAGTTTTACTTCATAATTCATCCTTGCCTTTTTTTTTAAGATTTTATTTATTTATTTGACAAAAAGAAACACAGCTAGAGAGGAAACACAAACAGGGGGAGTGAGTAAGGCTTGATCCCAGGACTGCAGAATCATGACCTGAGCCAAAGGCAGATGCTTGATGACTGAGCCACCCATCTGCCAGGTGCCCCCATCCTTGCTTTTAAAAATGTTTAATTTTATTAATGGCTCAATAATATAATAAAAATACATCTTATAGGTCTGACACTCACTGTTTCCATACACTATTTCAAGCTTTTGCAGTAGGAACAACCAAATCAGATTCTTGTGCAAATGTGTTACTTTACATAACTTTATATTTTTTACATAACAGTTCTTTTGAAGCTTAAAAAAGTTCCTTCTCAACAACTTATATTTTCATCCATATGGAATTGACTAAGTATATGGAACAAACAAAATACAGTGGAAAACTAAGGAATCCTTTAAAAGTCATGCAATATAGCTTTATTTAGGGACACATAAAGATGTTGATGACATTATTGAGGAGGAAGGAAGAATATAATGCAGGAAATAAAGAACATGCCACTCATGTAAAATTAAATACACACACACACACACACACACACACACACACACACACAGAGGAAAATGTGTGGAGAGACTTTACCAAAAATCTGCCAGCTTTTATGTCTGGATCATGCGTCTTCAGGTAATTTTTATTACCTTCTTTGTTCTATTTTGATTGATTTGTTTCAATATTTCACAATGAGCACAAATAATTTTTACTAAAACAACCAATTTATTTTTAAAAGCACAAAAAACTTTTTTCACATACAGAGGGACAATAATAGTTGCCTATTTTTTTCCTGTCCTTTAACTAAATATGTAGACATATAAATAACATTTTCCTTAGCATTTGAGCGACTTCCAGAAAGGTATATACATATCTACACATTGGTCAAGTATACACACATATCAATAAATACATTTCCAAGAAACTTAAGACTTCTAAATACTGGATAAAAGTTCTGACTGAAAAGAACTCTTTGGTGAGCTATTCTAATCCGAGACCTTCGGACTGCATAACTCTCTGGGTGATGTCATACAAACCTCTTCCTGCATCTGGGATTGTTTCCAGTGGCTACACGTGGGAGCTTCCCCCTTTTGTTCTAAGTGAGTGATGTTTACTGGAAATGAAGGTGCACTAGCAAGATCTCTGTTCAGATAGCTTTGTGGGGGCAGGAAAGAAGGATAGTGAGATGAATTTGGCCAAAAACTTTTACTTTCTCCCTTGTCGTTATCTTGTTTTGATAGGTTGACTTATTTTTGTTTTGAAATTGCCTCTTGTGAGAAATCTAGGAGGAATGATATGGGCTGCCCCCCCCACGCCCCCCACACTGCCACCTTCCTTCCCTACTCTCAACTCAAACCTTTCTTCCCCCCAATTAAAAACCTGCACCCTCATGTCAAGTATAGAGAGTAGATGGTGGTGGCCAAGAACCCACAGATAAGATGGTTGGATATTTCTCTTAGATATGAAAGGGACTTACAACAATAATTAGATGTGAACAAGAAAGGTGAGAAAAGATTTGTCCAAGATTGCACAGTTGGTGAGTGTCAGAGCAAAGCTAGTGGAAAACCTAGCTTTCCCATTCTAAGTTCAGGGCCCCTGGGTTAAAGCTTATAAACATTGTTAACATTTTTCAGAACTGTGCATAAGGGCAACTTAGAGAGTTGCATGAAAAGAATGTGGTATAACAAGAGTTTCTTATATTAAGAGGTTGTTTTATGTTAAAGATCAGCTCAGTAAACTTAAAGAAGAAAAGCACCTATATATACTGAGTTCTGGGGCTCCTGGGTGGCTCAGTCATTAAGCATCTGCCTTCGGCTCAGGTCATGATCCCAGATTTCTGGGATCAAGCCCGGCATAGGGCTCTCTGCTCCATGGGAACCTGCTTCTCCCTCTCTCGCTACCCCTGCTTGTGTTCCCTCTCAAGCCATGTTTCTCTCTATCAAATAAATGAATAAAATCTTTAAATATATATATATTATATATATATATACTTTATATATATATACACTTATTATATATATATATACCGAGTTCTTCCATATTTGCAGGTCCCCTTAATTGTGATTTTGTGATATCAGAGTTATCAACAGTTTTGGGCTTTTTGGAGGTTTTTTGTTTTTTTAGTCTTTTTTTATTTTTTTGCGGGGTCAAAAAACTTAGATGAAAAATTCTCCAGGGACGCCTGGGTAGCTCAGTTGGTTAGGCGACTGCCTTCGGCTCAGGTCATGATCCCGGAGACCCGGGATCGAGTCCCACATTGGACTCCCTGCTCGACAGGAAGCCTGCTTCTCCCTCTCTCACTCCCCCTGCTTGTGTTCCCTCTCTGGCTGTGTTTCTCTCTGTCAAATAAATAAAATCTTTAAAAAAAAAAAAAAGAAAGAAAAATTCTCCAGACCCAATTTATTAAAAATGTCAAGACTAATTCACACAATGCTGCACCTTAGGAGATGGGGAGCTTGTTGCAAATTCAAACAAGGGTGTGATTTCACAACTTCTGAACGGTCATGAGTCTCTTGCCAAATCTGTCCTACTGTCAAATTGCCATTACATGTGCTGGCATATCCATGGGACACAATTGTAAGTATCAGAAAGGCTAAAGCTTCAAATAAACTCAAGTTATTCCAAAAGGACAATTTTCTGTTATGGCTGCCATTTGGGTCTTCAATTCCTTTTAGCAAAGTTTGAGGAATAACTTCAAGTAAAGGACACAGTCTGCAGGTTGGGGCCCACTGTCAATGGGGGAATACGGAGAAAACAGAGCTTTTCCATTTTCTTTTGTTTTTGACTTTCAGGGCGAGGACATTTCTTCTCCACATGGAATGAGTAAGGTGAAGAATAATAGAAAAATGGAATGAACCTTGGTAAAGAGGAAGCCCAAGATGGAGTCATAGAATGTGGGAAAGCCCAGAGCTGCTCCAAGTGAGTTCCAACCCCCAGCGTTGAGGAATAATGTCTCAGGGCCCTGAAAAAAAGTTATTATGGGATCATCACAGTTGTCAGTGATCTTTTGGGCATCATCGAGAATACGAGAGGTATCAGAAGACTAGAAACAGTGGAATATTCTCATTTTCAGATAAAGAAGCCAGAGCCAGAAAAACTGTAGACAGTAGTCTACAACTTCAGTCTTGGGCAAGACTCTAGAAGGGGGTTACTAGAGGAACAGTTTCAGGCACGAAATGAAGCAGGAATGATTAAGACCCAAAATAAATTCGCTAAGGACAAGCCAAGACTGGTTTATCAACTTCCTTCTTTGACAAGATTATGAGCCCTGTAGCTCTGCGAAAGCCCATACCTAGAGAGTCTTATGCCATTGGTTAGATATTTAATGAGCTTTTTCATGATATTCTTTGGAAAAGAGGGAGAAATATAATTTGTTGGACTCTAGCATACTGAATGAATTAGTAACCAGTTGATTTTATACACAAGATACTGACTAATGAATTGATACCAAACTACAAGTTAGTATATAATGATGAGTCCTAGGGCTGTGTCCCATCTGCCCCTCATAAATGCTTTCATAATCAATACACAGAAGGTGTGCTTGTTAAATTTATAGGTAAACTGAAGTTAGAGGTATGGTGAATATTTGGATGACAGAATGAGAGTCAGTGACTTGAATCTACAAGGATGCATTTAAAAGCAATTAATATGAATTCTTAAGGAACTCATTGTATCAGTAGGAATGGCTTATGCTTGCTTTAGCAGTAGCTAAGAGCTTTAGCCCAACTTGAGTCAGAAATATAATGTGGTTCCCAGAAAAACCCTAAGATTGTAAACTGTGTCCAGTGGTATGGTGATAAATATGAAGCAGTTGGCTCCCAGGAGGAAAAAAGCACCTTGATTTCTATCTCTTGTCAATTTCTGTCATGTAATTACCTCCATCGTGGCCAATTTCAGGCCGCCAACATGATGTCACTGAACACAGTTTGGAAGAGAGTCACAGCAGTGCACCATTATATAGAACAGTCAGGACACAAACACAGTAACTGCAAACAAGCTCAGGAGAAGAGATTATAGTAAATGTAGTAAAATAATTAGGAGGTGATGAGTTTTAAGTATTCATTACCTTTGTGGGGTTTTTTTCTTTTGATTTTCCAAGTTTTTATTTAAATTCAAGGTAATTAACATATAACATAGTATTGGTTTCAGGAATAAAATTTAGTGATTCATCATTTACATGTAATAGCCCGTGCTCAACACAGTGAGCACCCTCCTTAGTGTCTGTCACCCATTTAGCCCATCCTCCTGCCCGCATCCCTTCCAGCAACCCTCAGTTTGTTGTTTTCTGTAGTTAAGAGTCTCTTATGGTTTGCCTCTCTCTGTTTTTATCTCATTTTATCTTTCCTTTCCTCCACCTATGTCCATCTGGGTTTTTTAAAACTTTTAAAAAATATTTATTTATTTATTTGTCAGAGAGAGAGAGAGAGAGAGAGAGAGAGCGCGCGCACTAGCAGAGGAAGAAGCACGCTCCCTACTGAGCAGGGAGCCCAAGGTGGGACTTGATTCCAAGACCCTGGGATCATGACCCAAGCCAAAGGCAGACACTTAACGACTGAGCCACCCAGGCGTCCCTGTTCATCTGTTTTGTTTCTTAAATTTATTACCTTTGTTTTTAATAAAATATATATAATTGTAAGTTTATGTCATTTGACTTTTAATTACTGGCTGCATTTAACAATTGGCTCCAAGAATTCTTGGAAATTTAGCACTCAGCTCTTGGAACTTTGTGTACCCAGGCTCCAGCCATTAGGAACAAGAAATGCGTGACTGGAATGAGGCAGGCGATAGCCCTGTTGTTCTCTGCAATTGTCAGGCCACACCTAGATCACTTCATTCCAGAACACGTAACTTACAAGTCAAACTGTTCTGAGATCAGAGCAGAGCAGCCAGGATGGCAGGGGACCAAAGTCATGGGTCTGTGGAACAGGGGACAAAATTAGGGCTGGAGCTCAAAGGCCCTGCATATGGGGTTAGGGTGGGAGGAACAGGTGAATGCTTGTTTTCAAATATTTGGGGGGCTGCTGTGTGAGGAAGTTCTAGTCCTAGAATTTATGAGTAAAAGAAAGATACAGGGAGATAGATTTCTGCTCAATATAACAAAGAATAAGTAAATGAATGAATGAATGAATGAATGAATGAAATATATAAGAAAGAACTTTCAGAGCTGTCACAGGGCAATGGGTTGAGGGTAACCCTGCAGAAAGTAGACAACAACCTTTAGGGTCACTGCAGAGGTGGTTCAAGCCTTGGAAGAAGGAATGGAGTCTCCCTGAAGTCTATGATTTCCTGATTTTTTTTCCCCTGATTTTTGATCTACTACTCTTTCTAGTTAATTGCAAAGAGGCAGTCCCCAATCCTGGCTTTGCTTGGGTCATGTTAGAAGACCGGTACAGAGGTGCCTGGGTGGTTCCGTCAGGTAAGCATCCGACTCTTGATTTCAGCTCAAGTTGTGATCTTAGGGTCCTGAGATGGAGCCCCGAGGGGGACTCTGCACCCAGCACAGAACCCACTAGAGAGTCTCTTTCCCTCTTCCTCTGTCCCTCCCCAATCCCCAATCAATCAAATCTTAAAAAAAAAAAAAAAGAAGAAGAAGAGTGGTGGTACAGAGTACTTTATTCTTATTTTTATTTTTTTAAAATATTTTATGTATTTATTTGACAGAGAGAGAGAACACAAGCAGAGGGAGCAGCAGGCAGAGACAGAGGGAGAAGCAGTCTCTCCCCTGAGCAAGGAGCCTGATGCGGGAGTCGATCCCAGGATGCTGGAATCATGATTTGAGCCAAAGGCAGATGCCTAACCAACTGAATCACCTAGGCACCCCATACAGTGCACTGGGTTATGGAAAAAATAAAAATTAATTTTAAAAAGCCTTTTTATTGAGGAAAATCAAATATTAAGAAGTAGAAGGAATAATATTATAAATACATCACTGTTTCTACAATTATCAGTTTGTGTCTGATCTTTTTGATTTCCACCCACACCTGCATCCTACCCTGGATTGTTGGGAAAAAAAACCTTGACATCACCTCATTGTTTCCATGAATACTTCAGTATATTCTCTAAAATATAAGGACTCTGAAAATACATCCAATGATGCCTTTATCACACTTTAGAAATTATTCTTGATTGCCTTATATCATCTAAAATCCAGTCGATGTTTAAAATTTCTGCATTGTCTTCATGAATTTTTTTATTTGAATTTGCTCAAATGGGGATCTCAGGTCTACACATTGCAATTGGTTGATGTGTTTAAGTTTCTTTTAGTCCATAGGTTTTCCTTTTTCATTATTTGTTCCCCTTTCAATTTATTCATTGATGGTGCTGGGTCATCTGTCCTTGAGAATTTTCCAATCTGGAATTTTCTGAACACATCATCATGATGTTTTTAACATGTTCCTCTGTCCCCTAGTTTTCCTGGGATTAGATCCATGTTTGATTTAGAGGGCAGGGATACTTCATGGACGGTATTGTGTATTTCTCATTAGGGAACAAACAATGTCTGGCTCTCTTTTTGCTATGGGTCTAGGTCCATTAATTCATTAGGCGTTGCAAATGCTGATACTCCAATTTTATCACTCCTTCATTTATTAGCTGAAATGATTTTTTAAAAATATTTTATTTATTGGACAGAGAGAAACACAGCCAGAGAGGGAACACAAGCAGGGGGAGTGAGACAGGGAGAAGCAGGCTTCCTGCTTAGCAGGGAGCCTGATGTGGGGCTTGATCCCGGGTCTCCGGGATCATGACCCGAGCCGAAGGCAGTCACTCAACCAACTGAGCCACCCAGGCGCCCCTAGCTGAAATGATTCTTTAAAGAGAAATATCTTTTCCTCAACTATTTATCCCTGAAATACAGGTTATACAGGAAATGTAAGATGAATGCTTATTTGCTGATTTTGAAAATGATGAATTGGCTTCCTGGCATTTGCCAAAGTTGACCAGTGAGGTATCTGATTTTTTTTTTCATATATCCGTAGTTATTTCCCGACTTGTTTTATTTTTTAAATTTTAATTCCAGTATAATTAACATCTAGTATTACATTAGTCTCAGGTGTACAATACAGTAGTTCAGCAAATCCATACATTTCTCGGTGCTCATTATGATAAGTGTACTCTTATTTTTTTATATTTTATTTATTTATTTGACAGAGAGAGAGCACAAGCAGGAGGAGTGACAGACAGAGAGAGAGACAGGCTTCCCCAGTAAGCAGGGAGGCTGACTCAGGACCCTGGGATCATGACCTGAGCCAAATGCAGATGCTTAACCTACTGAGCCACCAAGGCACCCAATAAGTGTACTTTTAATCCCCTTCAGCTATGTCACTCATCCCCCCACCGACCTCCCCAGCTTCCATCCTCCTGGAAATTGGTATTTTATTTTGTTTTAAGTATCATTATGAATTCATGGATTTTTAAAAAATGTGTTTCAATCCATTGCTGTTCTCATTAATAATTGACTTGTGGGGCGCCTGGGTGGCTCAGTTGGTTGGGTGACTGCCTTCAGCTCGGGTCATGATCCCAGAGACCCGGGATCGAGCCCCGCATCGGGCTCCCTGCTCGACAGGAAGCCTGCTTCTCCCTCTCTCACTCCCCCTGCTTGTGTTCCCTCTCTGGCTGTGTTTCTCTCTGTCAAATAAATAAAATGTTTTTAAAAAAAATAATTGACTTGTGCCATCTTTGGGTAGTGGGAGTTTAGTCATACTGGCTCCCAACTCTTTTAAACATGATCTTGGTAATTTTCTTGATTTCTAGTATGACAAGATTCCTTATTTTCTAGACTTAGTTCATATATTTTCTGCCTGAGCTCTGAAATCAGTCATTTCTCCATGAGTTCCCATTCTTTTTAATGGGAAATGAGATTCAGAGACAATTCTCTGGCTGGTTGTCAGGCTGCTGAGTTGATCATAATCTCCAGTCCATTTCAGTAGAAAGAATTAGGAAATACTTTTCTTCTCCTCCTCTTCCTCTCCTCCTCCTTTTTCAGGGGAAAATACATAATGAGCTCATAGGACACTTTCAAGGAGGACTATAAGATGCTTTCTGAACTTCACCAGTGTTACATTTATATTTTATTTCTCTTTTATCAAAAATCCCAATTCTCAAAGACATCAGCACACTTATTTGCTTTATTTCACAATAAACATGCAACTTAGATTAGATTAACTGTTCCAATACTACTAGTATAGGATTACTGAAATCCATTTAATATCGTTATATACTTATTTTCATTTTTAGGGCTTAACCTCACAATGGAAATCAAATGAAAACCACTGAAGTAGATTCTTTCCATGTGGTTATACCACAGATGCAGAGTATATATTTTAGCTCCTTTGTTTCATTTTGATTTTGGTTTTTAGGAATTACTTTTTTTTAAATATAAAATTATGTAACATATTTGCAAGAGTCTAAAGTCAAACCTACAATCCCAGCTGCACTCAGAGGCATGTATCTTCTACCCAGTTCTTTCCACCTTGTTCCTCCTCTTCCCCGTAGATGATCTTTTTTAAAAACCAAGATTTATGGTTTATTCTTTCACTTAAAAAAATAAGCAAATGCGGGGCGCCTGGGGGGCTCAGTTGGTTGGGTGACTGCCTTCGGCTCAGGTCGTGATCCCCGAAACCTGGGATCGAGTCCCACATTGGGCTCCCTGCTCAGCGGAAGGCCTGCTTCTCCCTCTCTCACTCCCCCTGCTTGTGTCTCCCTCTCTGGCTGTGTTTCACTCTGTCAAATAAATAAAATCTTTAAAAAAAAATAAGCAAATGCTTTCATAGGTTGAATACTCCCTCTTTAGATAAAACAGGAGTCCTCTCTAGATACTTTTTTTTAATATAAGTTGAAGGTCTTTTTTTTTTTTTTAATTTATTTATTTATTTAACAGAGTGAGATCACAAGTAGGCAGAGAGGCAGGCAGAGAGAAAGGAGGAAGCAGGCTCCCTGCTGAGCAGAGAGCCCGATGCAGCCTCCATCCCAGGACCCTGAGCTCATGACCAGAGCCGAAGGCAGAGGCTTAACCCACTGAGCCACCCAGGCGCCCTCTAGATACTTTTTTCTACCTTGCTTTGTTTTCACTAACTGTGTTTTCCCGGATTGCTCCTTGTAGTCCTCGTCTGTTTTTACAGCCGTGTAGTACTCCACTGTGGGAATGGAGCACAGGGTTTGTGACTTGAATATTAGACACATTTAATCAAAATAAAAATTCAAGGCATTGCACCACGGAGCATGGTCTGCAGAGATCAAATTTGGGCACCCCTTGAAACTTGCCCTCAGTTTGTTTCTCCCACCTCTTTAGAAGCCCTGCACTGTCTGTCCAGTTCCAATACCCTTTTCCCTGGGACACTCTCCAGCCTGAGCAAATGTCCTATATTTTCCAAACAATTCTCTCAGGCATCTAATTTAAGCCTTTTTTTTCTTTTTTCTTTCTTCTTTTTTTTTTTTTTTTGTGTGTGTGTGTGTTCCATCCCCTTAAAATCCTGCTCTCTTTGAGGTGGCAATGCATGCTGAGAAATTCATTTAAAAATAACTCCTGCAAAAGCTTTACCCACCTAAGGTGTCACTTCTCCTAGGTGACATGAGGTCTTGACTTCAGGTGTATGCATCAGGGCCTCACTGGTGGCTTTATAAAGCACTATGTTTTAGTTGATAGTCCTTCAGTATTGCTTATAAAACAAACAAAGCAACTCACAGTTGAAATTATCCTGGGAACTTGCTGGACACAAACATCCCAAAGCAATGGATAAACAGTAATAATGGTAAATCATATGTACATAGAGATGCTGGCGATGGAGAGTGTGGCAGCAGTTTTTCTTGCCTTTGAATATGGCAAGATTTTTGTTTTTTGTTTGTTTGTTTGCCTTTTGTGGGTAACAGAAATACAAATTTTACCAATATTCTGCCCAGAGGAACCATCACTTCCTGGGATAGTCTTTGCACTGAAAAACAGATGACCCGTCGCAGGATAAAGATGAGAGTTTATTTTGGAGACAGAGAGAAATGAGAACCAGAATAAAAAGTGTAAGCTCAAAGTTAAAATTTGAGAAACCTCAGTAATTTTGCACACACACAGACACACACACACCCTCTACTATACGCTATTTCATCAGAACCAGCCACTGACCTCTGGAAGCTGCCACTGAAATCCAGAGAGCTGTAGAGCACTATCTGGAAAGGCCTGGGGTAGAGAGTCTGGAGCAACCTTCCTGAGCTTTCCAGACCTCGCACTAGAAGGACAGAAGTGAGTAGAATGGGAACAGAGAGCAGAGCCGGAGCTGCTTGGCCACTGGGGCTGGGCTTCTTGGCATATGCAGACCTCGAAGGGAAATGAGATCAGTTACTATATAGTAACTAATTTTTCTTAAGAAAAGCCCAAACTTGGGGCGCCTGGGTGGCTCAGTTGTTAAGCGACTACCTTCGGCTCAGGTCATGATCCTGGAGACCTGGGATCGAACCCTATGTTGGGCTCCCTGCTCAGCGGGAAGCCTGCTTCTCCCTCTCTCACTCCCCCTGTTTGTGTTCCCTTTCTCGCTGTGTTTCTCTCTGTCAAACAAATAAATAATTAATAAATAAAATATTTGGGGCGCCTGGGTGGCTCAGTTGGTTAAGCAACTGCCCTCGGCTCAGGTCATGATCCCGGAGACCTGGGATCAAGTCCCACATCGGGCTCCCTGCTCCGCAGGAAGCCTGCTTCTCCCTCTCTCGCTCCCCCTGCTTGTGTTTCCTCTCTCGCTGTGTTTCTCTCTGTCAAATAAATAAAATCTTTAAATAAATAAATAAATAAATAAAATATTTTTTAAAAAGGAAGAAAGAAAAAGAAAAACCTAGACTATTATCTCAGATGCAACCGCCATAAGAGATTTAACATATAGAACTCTGATTTAAAAACATAAATTTGACGGGGCGCCTGGGTGGCTCAGTCGTTAAGCATCTGCCATCGGCTCAGGTCATGATCCCAGAGACCCAGGATCGAGCCCGGCATTGGGCTCCTTGCCGGGCGGAAAGCCTGCTTCTTCTTCTCTCACTCCCCCTGCTTGTGTTCCCCCTCTCGTTGTGTTTCTCTCTGTCAAATAAATAAATAAAATCTTTAAAATAAGAAAAAAAGAAATGAAATAAAATATAAATTTGGGGCATCTGGGTGGCTCAGTTGTTAAGCATCTGCCTTCGGTTCAGGTCATGATCCCAGGGTCCTCGCTCGGATGAAGTCCCATTATCAGGCTCTCTGCTCAGCGAGGAGCCTGCATCCCCTCTTTCTCTGCCTGTGTCTCTGACTACCTGTGATCTTTCTCTCTGTCAAGTAAATAAATAAAATCTTTAAAAATAAATAAATAATAAAATAAAAATAATAAAATAAAATATAAATATAAATTTGAGGGACAGCTAGGTGGCTCAGTTGCTTAAGCATCTGCTTTTGGCTCAGGTAATAATCCCAGGGTTTTGGGATCCAGTCCCATATCAGGCTCCTTGCTCAGCCAGGAGCCTGCTTCTCCCTCTACCTGCCACGCCCTCTGCTTGTGCTCGCTCTCAGACAAATAAATAAATAAAAATCCTTAAAAATAAATAAATAAAAATATAAATTTGGGCATGATAATTTGCATTATGTAATTTACTACAACATCTATAAAGTCAAGGAGTTTAAACCTAGAAATGTCTCAGAAAAAGTTAGTGCTTTAGGCCTCTAAGCATTTATACATTCTGTGCACTTAGCTTAGAATTCCCTTTCTGCATATCTTCTCATCCCAATAAACTCCTGCTCATTCTTCAAGACCCAACTCAGTATGACTTCCTCTCTATACTCCCATAACATTTAGTATATATCTCTTATGACAGTATCATATTATATTGCAATTATTTGTCTATTGCTTGTTTTCTACTATGAGTTCTTTTGGAGGAGGAGCCTGTTCTTTCTACCTTAGTGCCTAGCCCAGTGCCTGGCATAAAAACAAAAACAAAAACAAAAACAAAAACAAAAACAAAAACAAAAACAAAAACAAAAACAAAAACAAAAAACAAAAAACACTGCATCTTTTTTTTCTTTTAAGATTTTACTTATTTGACAGAGAGAAACCCAGCCAGAGAGGGAACACAAGCAGGGGGAGTGAAAGAGGGTGAAGCAGGCTTCCCGCCGAGCAGGGAGCCCGATGTGGGACTCGATCCTGGCTCTCCGGGATCATGACCTGAGCCGAAGGCAGTCGCTCAACCAACTGAGCCACCGAGGGCCCCGTCTGCATCTTTATTAAGTGATTGTAGAGACTAACTTAGGACCAACTAACACTCTAAGTATAAAAAGCTGAGATCCAAAGAGTTTCTTTAAATTCAGTGATACAGTAAGTATCTGTTGAGTATCTCCCATGTGCCTAGTTGTATAAGGCTAAATGTCTTCAGTGTATTTTAAATGTGATTCAAAGTATGCTTAATTTCTGTTTGTCCACAGATCAAAAAATAAATGCTAGAACCTTTTAAGTCCTCAAATAAAGATTAAGCTATATTCATAATGGGTTTACATCAACATATTATATTCTAAGTGAGCATCACCCAAGGACACTGTCTGCAGAATGCTACCTTAATCGTGTGTGTGTGTGTGTGTGTGTGTGTGTGTGTGTGTGTGTGAGAGAGAGAGAGAGAGAGAGACAGATAGACAGACAGACAGACATGGGGCAGGTTGAATGACCAATTTAATTTAGGAAACACTGGGTTAAATTAAGTAGTTTCTTCCCTAAACTTTCAACATACTTAATAGTGATTCATTAAATCTCTAAGAACAGCATCTAATTTGTAGTGTTTTACAAATTCATTTGCCTAGGAAATGCTTCTCTTTGTTGTTGTGCTTATTGATATACTCTAGAAATGGTGTTCTGAGAGGCACAGAGCTGGTAAATGGACCTGTTCTTTGAAAAGTCCTCACCCATGTTTAGTGAGGACTTCGAAGGAAATAAGAACTAGATTCTAAGGCTGATGATAAAACTACAGGATAGAGGGCAGAAGGTAGCTGGAGAAGGGAAGGTTTGGAGGAGAGACAGTGGCAGGGAGAGTGCAAAGCCACGGTGTCTATCTGTGGGGGCAGGAGAGGAAGGAAACACAGTGGCACAAAACAGGTGACCAGGTGACTTCATCAGATTTGTGAAACCCACATCCCAGGGGGCTGATGGACAGAGTTTGGGTTGGTTTTGACAAGGGGTTGTAGCAACAGAGACCAAAAGTAGATGGAAGGAGAGCGAGGGAAGAAGATTGGCTCCATAATTTGCAAGGCCCAGGGCAAAATGAAAATGTGGGCCCCTTGTTTTTACATTAAGAATTTCATGAGGGGCGCCTGGGTAGTTCAGTCAGTTGAGCGTCTGCCTTCAGCTCAGGTCATGATCCCAGGGTCCTGGGACCAAGCCCCACATCAGGCTCCCTGCTCGGTGGAGAGCCCTGCTTCTCCCTCTCCCTCTGCCTGCCTCTCTGCCTACCTGTGTTCTCTTTCTCTCTCTTTGTCAAGTAAATAAAATCTTATTTAAAAAAAAGAATTTCTTGAAAGAAGATGTGGTCTAGATATACAGTGGACTATTACTCAACCATCAAAAAGAATGACATCTTGCCATTTGCAATGACATGGATGGAACTAAAGGGTATGATGCTAAGTGAAATAGGTCAGAGAAAGGCAAATACTATATGATTTCACTCAGATGTAGAATTTAAGAAACAAAACATGAACATAGCCAGAGGGAAGCAAACCATAAAAGACACTAGGAAACAAACTGAGGTTTGGGGGGTGGCGATGAGGGGATGGGATAATTGGGTGATGGGCATTAAGGAGGGCATGTGATGCAATGAGAACTGGGTGTTATAGGCACTAATGAATCACTAAATTCTACCTCTGAAACTAATAAAATAAAAATTAAAAAAAAAGAATTTCATGATGTGACAGCCACAGTAGGGAGTTACAAGGGCAGGCCTGTCTCAGTATGAAGCCTGTGCAACTGCACAGTTGCCCTACCACCAAGCTGACCCTGCCTGCGAGTGAATTATCACTGGTCCTGTGACCCCCACGTGAATCCTCTGGCTAATGGAGCCCGGAGAAACCAGGTTACACATATGTTCTATAGAAGGTAGGTTTCCTTCTCTCCAAATACTTGATTATCCTATCTATTTACCAGCCATGCTGGGTAAGCTTAGCTTTCCTGCAAGATAAATCTATGTGCACATTAAATTACAGGAACATATCTAATGCAAAAATCCACGCACATCGTGTGGGCGCCCCCGAGCGTGTGGGCTCCCCCGAACGTGAGCGTTCCCGAGGGCGTGCGGGCTCCCCCGGGCGTGCAGGCTCCCCCGAGCGTGCGGGCTCCCCCTTGCGTGTGGGCAGCCCCCGAGCGTGAGCGTCCCCCCGAGCGTGTGGACGCCCCCGAACGTGTGGGCTCCCCCGAGCGTGTGGGCAGCCCCCAAACGTGAGCGTGCCCCCGTGCGTGTGGGCGCCCCCGTGCGTGTGGGCGCCCCCGAGCGTGTGGGCGCCCCCG
>PITA01015822.1:0-48675 GCA_004023965.1 Spilogale gracilis
AGACTCTTTTCCAGACACCCAACTTTTATCTGGGTCTCGTAGGCAATTTCTGCTTTCCATCTTGGCACAGACCTATCGTGGAATAGGGAATCCCTCTAACAACCCCTCAGAAGAGAGGGACCGGGCAGGGAGGGAAGAGAGAGAAATGAAAATACAGGAAGAAAAATTGTTTTCGATACTCAAAAAAATTCATCCACTGATTCAAAAAGTTAGTGGGATCAGAATCACGGCATCATAGGCTTTTCTAAAAGATGTCAGTGTCTGAAGAAAGAACAAAGAATATTCAAAACACAGAGCATGACTGTAGGATTTTGTGAAGAGGACAGTGCTGTTGGGAAGGGACTGTCTTTGCTTGACAGAAGCAGCGCTGGAATCCACATCCCCTCCCCAAATATATCCCTGTGATCACTTTGTTTCTGCTGTCCTCCCTGTCATCACCTCCCCTCCCTCAGTATCCTGAGAACACATTGTGTATTGAACCTTATACATCGACAACAGGGCATTCTGGTCTCTTCTGTCCTTTCTACACTATGAAGCAAAGCTCTGAGCAAAGCGGCGTCTCATCACTCACGTGCACGCCTCAACCGCATGCTCCGTGTAAAGTGATCGATCTGCCAGATGCACAAGTCCCCCTGTCTGGGCTGCTGGTTTCTACCTTGTGGGCAACAGATCCCGGGCTGTTGTTTGGAGCTGGGAATATTAGCCACATGACACTGAGCACTGTCTCGAGAGCCCACTGCTCTGGGACTGAAGAGGCATGCTGCTTTTCCGAGTTCCCCTAACATTTTAAAAATCAGGAGCCACTATGGAACATAGTCTGTTAGAAAAGAATTCCATCTTCCATGTTCTTTCAACATGTTGCACATCCGGGTCAAAACAAAGTCAGATTTTCACCAGGGGGACCCTCACAGCATTGCTGCTGTCTATCTGAGCCCCAGCCTCATCGTCCAAGGCTCCAGGACTTAGCCCCTTTTCCTGGAAGCCACCCAGGGCTTCCTGAGCTCTTTCCAAGAACTCGTTGGTCTCTGAGCTCTGAGTCTTCATCTTAAACAGTATGCCGTGCATTCTGCTGTGCTCAGTTCTGTGCCTGGTGTCACTGCCTTGTGCTTTAGACATTAACGGTTCGTTATTTCTTTTTTAAGATTTATTTATTTGAGAGAGAGTGCGTGTGGTGGGGGGCAGAGGGAGAGGGAGAGAATCTCAAGCAGATTCCCTGCTGAGCATAGAGCCTGACACAGGGCTCCATTTCAGGAACCTCTGGGACCTCAAACAGACACAGGAAAATAGTACCCGGAGAAAGGGAATGACTCTACTGACCAGGAAGCTAATCCTTCGGCAAGTCAGCTGGTTTCAGATTTGCTTTCGATCACTTTGAAGGAGGTCTGAATCAGGTTGTCAGGTGATAAATCATTGCTAACGATGATCGATGATAGCACTGATTTCTCGCATATACCAAGAGGTCAAGGAATTGAGCGACAGCGTCATGATAGAGCTACGCTCACTCCCAGGCTTCTCTGCATTTGCATCTATGAAAATGAAAAAGAGAAATAGAATGGTGCTGAAATCTATATTCAGCTAAACTAGGATCCTTTCTGGATACACGAACTAACTGAGCAAAATACCCAAACACTTCCGTATCATTAGGAGATCATCTCCAGTGAAATGTTATTTTTTCATATTGACCAATTATACCAATAACAATCATAATCCTAACTCAATCCAAAAATGATTTTTAAATAAATAGTTGGAGCCTTTGGATCATAGAAAATGCAAAAACTTTTTTAAAAAGGGTTTTACTTATTTGGGAGAGAGTGAACGAGCACATGAGTGGGGGGGCGGGGGATGATAAAGGCAAGAGTGAGGCAGACTCCCTGCCAAGCAGGGAGACGCACGCAGGGCTCAATCCCAGGACCCTGAGATCATGACCTGAGCTGAGGGTAGATGCTTAACCGAACTGAGTCACTGGGGTGCCTCAAAATGCCAAAACTTCTAACCAAATTTATACAAAGCAATATATTAGGGTTATGGGGATTAGAAAAATAAATTTAAAGGCAAATAAATAATGTGAAAATTTTGAGTTTTAAAATGTATTTTTAGGGGAGTCCAGGTGGCTCAGTCACTTAAGCGATTGCCTTAAACTCAGGTCACGGTCCCAGGGTCCTGGGATGGAGTGCTGTGTCGGGCTCCCTGCTCGAGGGTGTGAGGAGTCTGCTTCTCCCTCTGCTCCTCCCCCTGCCCTTATTTTCTTCTGCTCATTTTTAAAAATAATTTAGAAAAGCTGCTGTGTTATTTGTTTATAAAGAGCTGTTTTATAAAGACAGCTGATCCAAGAGAATTTCTCGTGTTTCCATCTACACATTCTAGCCATAGAATGTCCCGGGAGTGGGGTCCCTAGACCGCCATGTCCCTCTAGTGGACCCGGGGCGAGGCGAGCTCCCTCCGTGCCATAGATCTTGTTTTCACAAGTGAATAATGGCAATGGCTTTCTTCAAGGAAATATCCCTGCCGGACATTCGTGGACATATGCGAAAGAAATTTTGATCCTATAAAAATAAATTTCCCTCGGGGAGGCGGTAGCAATGGCTGGAAAAGGTCAATTCGTCTTGCAGGCTTTGGGTAGATGAACCATTCTGCTTTATTGCTTCAGTAGAACTGGATGAGAGACAAGGACTTGGTCAGGGCAGGGGTGTGTGTGTGGGGGAGGTCTGAGATGGAGAGGGATTTTTTTAAAAAATGACTTTAAAATTGAGATATAACCTATAAATGAATGTGGGACACCTAGGTGACTCAGTTGGTTGAGCATCTACCTTTGGCTCAGGTCATGATCCCAAGGTCGTGGGATGATCGAGTCCCACATCGCGCTCCCTGCTCTTCAGGAAGCTTGCTTCTCCCTCTGCCTGCTTCTCCCCCTGCTTGTGCATGTGTGTGCTTTCCCTCTGACAAATAAATAAATAAAATCTTTTTTTAAAAAAACAACCCACATGTAAATAAAGTGCACTACATGAGCGAATACCTTGCTGATTGTTCTATGTACACACCCCATCTAACCACCACTCCGAATAGGGTTTTGACACTCCCGGGACCCCATAAGGGGCCCTGTATCTCTGCCAGTCAACACCCATCCCCTTCTCCAGGTCACTGACACAACTTCTGTCATTGCTATGGGCGGAATGCTTGTGTTCCCCTCCACCCTCAGTTCTTAGCTGAAGCCCTAAGCCCCAGGGGGATGATACTGGATGTGAGCCTTCAGCGGTGACTAGGTTGGGAGGGAGGATTCCTCAGGAAGAACATTAGTGCCCTTATAAGGGACAAAGGAGAGATGACGTCTTTCCACGCGGTGAGGACCCAAGGACACAGCAAGAAGGCGGCCATCAGCAAACCAGGAAGTAGGCTCTCACCAAGCACCAAAGCCCAGTCCCCTTAATCACGGGCTTCCTAGCCTCCAGAACTGTGAGAAGTAATAAATAAGTAGATTTCTATATTTTGTGTGGTGGCTATAGTTAATGAAACTCTATTGTATATTTGAAAGAAACTAAGAGAAAAATTGGAACTGTGCGAAGGATAGATGTTAACTAAGCTTATTATAGCAATCCATAAGGTACACATGTAGCAAATCATTCTATTGTACACCTTAAACTAAAACAGTGTTATATGACAGTTACATATCAATAAAACTAAGGATAAAAGAATTTTATATAATTTTCACACGTCAGGAAATATTCTCCTTTTAATCTTCTCCATTCATTAAAACAACGCAACAACAATAACAAAATTCTCTTATTTAAATCACCTAAGAAAATAAATCACCTTATCTCTGATATTTTGTTAGATCTTTGCATGGACTAAGGCAGTCACCACTAATTAGCCCTAACTGCTTTTGAACTTGACATAAATGGGATCGGGTAGTATGCACTCTTTCATGGCTGGCTTCTTTCTCTCCTCAATCTGTAAGACTCATCTGCACCTCCTAGCAGTACATTATTTTAATTGTATTTTTTTGTACGACTAAAGCAAAATTTGTCTATCCATTGGAAGATGGGTCTTTTTTTTTTTAAGATTTGTTTACTTATTTATTTGTCAGAGAGAGACACACACAGAGAGAACGGACAAGCAGAGGGAGCAGCAGGCAGAGGGAGAAGCAGGCTCCCCACTGAACAAGGAGCCCAATGCAAGACTCAATCCCAGGACCCCAGGATCACGACCTAAGCCAAAAGCATCTGCTCAACTGACTGACCACCCAGGCATCCCTGGATGATGGGTCTTAAAACACGCTGCTCGAGTGAGGGGATGGCTCTCACCATCATGACTACAAAGTAACTGATGGGACCAGACACTGTTGCTTGCCTGGGACACTTTATTCATTTATTCAACAAATACGTATTGAGCACTTACTCTGTGTATGAAGCCCCGGGCACTGTTCTGTGTGCTGGAGGAGTCAAGGAAGCTCACAACAAAAGTCCTTAGATTTATGGAGCTGACATCATAGGGGGAAGGGACGGGTACAGGATGGGTACAGATGCGGAGCCTCATGTATGCCAAACCAGGCTTAGCGACTGGCAGAGATCGCAGGCGAGAGCTTCCGGGGAAGGTGGACACTTTCTGGGGTTAGTGCCACGTGGACTTCTTCGAGGACAGAGAGCCACCTCCCCAAAGTCAGGAGAGGTAGTCTGAAAGCCACACAGGGAACACATTCTGAAGAGACTTCTTCCTCCTTTTGTAGATGCAGGAAAAGGAAAAGGAGCTGGACTTTCCATCAGTCCTGGCGGCTTGGATCAAGTGGGGAGATTTGGATCCGTTCCGACTGCAGACAAGGTTAGCTCCCCGGGACAAGCACTGGAGAGAATTCCCAGGATCATTTCAAACGGAGTCACAGGTAAGATCTGTGTAAAGGTCAAAACAGAATAGACAGGGGTTTGAAAATCAGTCTTCATGGTTTTGTTTTGTTTTTTAACTTCCCCTATTTATTTTTATTTTCTGTTTCCTCATAGAAATTTTAACAACAACTCATTTGCACTTGGTTTCTGGGGCAGCAAGAAATAGAGGAATGGCCCACAGACACTCAGCATCTCACTGCTAATACCTAAGAGTTGAATGTGGGACGTGGCCACAATGAAGGGGAGGGTCAAATGCACAGAATCCCTGGGCCCTTTGGAAGAAGAAGCCAGTGGTGGTGCCCAGAGAGTGACGGGACTCAGCGGCAGGTGGAAGGCACCCCCACCGCCCCCACTGTGTTCTGTGGGACACTTACACTTGGGGGTTCCTACAATTCTGGGAGAGGCCGGCTCTTCTTCGAGGGGAAGCACACCATAGCTGAATGGATATGCAGACATCTTCTGGTGGTAACAAGGAGCAAGTAATGAGAAAATCTTAACACACCAGCAGTCCCCAACCCTGAGGAGCTTTGAAAATATGTTGATGCCGGGACCCACCTCTGACTAGAGAATCACAGTCTCTGGATTGGCATCAGTGTATTTTTTTTAATGCTAGACTATACGGAGTCTGGCTTTTATTCACTTCATATGTGTAAGTAGAGAAGCCCAGAGTTTTTGCCAATTTTTAAAATATTCTAATAAAATGATCCATCCACCTTCAAATAGGGTCTGAGACGGACTCAGATGCTAAAACACGTCCTGACTTTGAACTGGACTCACAGTAACCAGTATATACACTCTCATCTGTGTCTATTGCAAATCCCATGAAAATATGTTTTCACACTTAGATACCTGCTGGTCAGAATGATGGGTATATGTCTCTACCTGAGGTACATATTTACAAAATCATATGTATTGATTGACAAAATGCTCTTTGGTGGCCAAAGAAAATCCTTCGAATTCTGAGGTGTTCATAGTACGGAAAGATACACAAGGTGGGGAGGGTATTGGTGGGAGAGGCTTGGATCCATGCAGCTCAGTTGTTTAAACTACATGGCATATGATGGAACAGGTTAGTTAATTAAGAAGCATAGAATCTGGCTGTTTGGTTCTGTTTCTGTGTTTTCCATAAAAATGAAATCTCCCATCCCCGCAACTAGGAAGACTCTCCTAAAAGCCAGCTAGCAGAGGAGACACCCAGAACTGGTAGACCCGCAAAGCCAGACCAAGAAATGTTGAAGCCAGAGAGGACACCTTTAAGCAAAGAGCATTGGTAAGTATCACTTTGTAGAGCGCTACTCTCTCAGGAGGCAATCTCACATCCAGCTGGAAAAATGAAATAGTGGGCCCAATATTAACTATTACAACCCCATTATGGACTAAAGCTCTAGGTAATAATATTAATCTATTTCTAATTTGTTTCTTTATATAAATCTTTGCTTCAGAAAACAGGTGTGACATTCTCATCCAAGCAAACACTGTGTGCACATCTCATGGGATTTGCAATAGACACAGATGAGAGACAAGGTCCGGGAGAGTTAAATAAATGGTTCCTACTAGAGAATTTTACCAGCAGTTAAAAAAAAATGGGGTAGTGCCACCTGCACCGACTTCCATTTATTTAAAAGCATTCCGGTGATTCTCATGTGCCCATAGAGCCATGAACTACAGAACACCTTCAATCACAGGCAATGCTCTTCTGGCTCTCTGTCTTCTAATTGGATTGAAAACCATTGGATCTAATTTAGCTTGGAAATTTGAAAGTCCCTACATCTAATTAACATTTATTTATTGAACACCTATGATATGATAAGAGATTAGGGGAACGAGGCGGAGAAGCATAGTTCTCCACCCATGAAGCTCACAATTTGGCAAATGAATGCATGAAATGCCCCTGATATATACACTGTGTAGAATTTCTGTTCACGGAGAACTGTTTTCTCTTCCTTCCCGTACGCTTCCTGAGAAGGAGCTCAGCATTTGAGTTGGGAATAGGGAAGCTACACCTGACCTGAGAATGTTCAACAATGTGAAATCGAAAAGCCCTCTCTTGGGTGCCTGGGTGGCTCAGTGGGTTAAAAGCCGAAGTCAGAGGCCCAGGTCATGATCTCAGGGTCCTGGGATGGAGGCCTGCTTTGGGCTTTCTGCTCAGCAGGGAGTCTGCTCCCTCCTCTCTCTCTGCCTGCCTCTCTGCCTACTTGTGTTCTCTCTCTGTGTGTCAAATAAATAAATGAAATCTTAAAAAAAAAAAGTCCTTTCTCACCAACAGAAATACAATTCATTCAAACTTGCTTTTGTGTATTTGTTTTTTGAATTTACAAAATTTACTAAATTAAAGTAAGTTCAAATGTATACAATTTTATTTATGTTAAGATACATTAACACTAAATTAAAATAAAGGGAAACGCACTGAGTTGTCCCATTAGCTCATTTCTCTTTCTTCACTCTGAAAAATGACTCAGGGAAGGCAGCCGCACGCAGTAGGCCTATTTTGTCCAGACACAAGCATTGCTTCCATGGCATACTGCTTCCATTTCCCCCTGGTTTTCTAGGTATATGCATAGCCACATAATACATGGATATAAATATATGCATATTTCAAGGCAGTGATATTGCACCTTACGGTCCTGTAGTCTGCTGAATTTCACTTACACATGATGAACAGCTCCCCATGGCATTAAGCATCCTTTCACTATATGTAGTGTCTTGTCTTTCCTTTCCTTTCCTTCCCTTCCCTTCCCTTCCCTTCCCTTCCCTTTCCTTTCCTTTCCTTTTCTTTTCTTTTCTTTTCTTTTCTTTTCTTTTCTTTTCTTTTCTTTTCTTTTCTATTTTAGACAGAGAGAGAGCAAGAGAGAGCCCACATGGAGGGAGGGGCAGGGGGAGAAGGAGACTCCCTGCTGAGCGGGGAGCCCAACATGGAGTTGGATCCCAGGCTCCCAGGAGTACGACGGGAGCTGAAGGAAGATGCCCTAACCAACTGAGCCACCCAGGCATCCCTATTAATAGTTTCTAATGGTTACAAAGATTCCGTTTCAGTAGATACATTGCAGACCCTCAAATGCTTGCTGACAAATGAGGGTCTCAACTTAAATTCGCGAATTTTGGATGTTTGCATTATTTGCTTTTTTGGCTAATTGGAAATAAAATAATGCCAAGCGACCCCTCACCTCTAAATGAGTTTCACGGGGCATTTGCAGCCTTTAGCACCTGGCAGAGCCTGGTGTTATATTCTCTCTGACCCTCACAAGATCCTGAGATGGGTTGCACTGCTACCTTAATCTCCATAGTAGAGCTGAGGAAAGAAGGCTCAAAGAGAGTGTGACTTGCACCTTGACAGCTTTTCTGTTCGATGTTAATAACCAGGATTAGACCCCACACCAAGAGGCAGAGGGTTGAACCCCAGCATTTCTGGCTAGAAAAGTCACTGATGAACCATAATGACAGAATGCTAGAATTACAAGGGTCAAGACACTGTTCTTGCTTCTTTGAAAAGAACAAACGTGATATTCTAGTATTTTCTTCGTGAGTTTATGCCCTCCATGAGGACTGGAAGAAAACCATTCTGCCTTCACCACCACGGTCCAGCTTTTCGCCTGAGCTGCTTTGAGGACACCACGTGGACACGAGTGCCCCCTGCTGGGCACCTGTTGGATGGCTTCCAGTTTTCCTTTTTCAGGGTTGACACGGAGGGGAACCGAGTTAGCGGCAGGTGGGGGAGGTGGGAGGAAGCAGGATTCTGTCCCTAGCTCGTTTCTTAGCTGAAGGGAGAGCTGCGTCGTCTCACCTGGCCCTGGGCCGCGATCAGTATCTTTAAATCCATGCAAGGGAGTTTAATGAGTCAGAGCCATGAACTACAGGTCTGCATCAATCATAAGCAAGAAAAATTATTTCCTCCGTGTCTGTCTTATAATTGGACTGAAAATTATTGGATCTAATTTACTTTGAGAATTGATACATCTGCAGTGAAGAGCAAGCAGTAGGATGCTTTTTACCTTAATAAAGTGGTAAAGAAGATACAGAGAAAGTTGGCTGCTACTTTTTGAACGTTTTTTCCCCGCTTAAGGATCTGCCGCAGTAAGGAGCATTCGGAAGGATCGTGTCTCACTCCTCCCCGCCTAGGTCCCCCGGTTGGCCGCGGGCAAGTCTCCAGCTCCGGGAGAGGGCGTTTCTCTGGCGCCCCCTGGTGGTAAATCAGCGAAGTGCCGCGTCTTACTTAGAACCAGAGCCCAGTGCGCACCAAAGACTCTTAGAGGTCTTTTCTAACCCTCTCATTGCGCAGATGAAGAACTGAGGCCCTGAACGGTGACGTGGACTTCCCAGGCTCATACACGTTAGTGATGAAGTATATTTTTCAAGCTCATACACCTTAGTAACCGGGTTCTAGCTGGGGGGTGGGTAATTCCCGGATAGGAGAGAACAACTCACGTCTTCAGAGGAGGTCAGTCTGAGCAGTGCTTGGAGATGAGAATTAGCTGATGATAGGCAGAGGTAGAATAGCTGCTAGTGCCACACGCCAGGCCCCCAGGTGACTGTTGGTGCCACTACCTGAGGCTGAGAATCTGGAAAATTCTTTGATCTTATAGACTTATAAGCTCCTTAAGATAAGTGGTTCAAAAACTGGACTCATCCTTTTCACCCTTACTTTTTTTTTTAATCATACTTCATCTCAGTCACTGGAATCATCTTCTACTGGATTGAGCAAGCTGGATGACTAGTCATCTCTGTCATCTACATCCACTCCATCACAGAGCCCTTCTCTTGAATCCTTCTCTACCACCAGTGCTTCTTTGCCTTTTGACTGGAAAAACCTTGGCAGTGGGCATCTGCCATTAACCGTGGCTGCAGCATCATTTGAACATTCTTGTTGCATCTAGATTGTGACTTGCCGTGACAGTCTTGTCCTGCCTTCTCAAGGGAGAATTTGGTACCCTTCCTTCTCCAGCCCTGGCCCACCTCCCTTCCAACTGAAATACAGATGTGTGTCCCAGATTTCCCCAATCCAGTGCAAGCTCAGCAGGTTGCAGCACAAAAGTGAGAAATGCAATGGGGGCTGAGGCTGGAGCTGGCAGTTCATCAAAGCTTGAGCACCCTGTAGGACACGATGGGAGGATTTAGGAGGAAGAGGGAGCAGGGGGCACAGAAGGCACATGAAGAGAGAGGAGATGTCAGATGATTTCAGGGGGCTTGAATTTGGGACCATGACCTAGTGTGACCCAAAGTGATCCATGGTGATAAAATAGGTTGCCATTTGTTGATTTGTAAACATAGTTGTATTGTTGTAGAATGAGCTAGAACTGTAAGTAGAAGTGATGAGCAGGCGACGCTGACATGGCAGTTCAGGGATGTGGGTGCTGAAGACCTGGGCAGGAGCAGTCTGGCTGGAAGCAGATCCTTGTGTATAAGACACTGAAGCAGGTGCAGCGA
This sequence comes from Spilogale gracilis, assembly GCA_004023965.1. Lineage (NCBI taxonomy): Eukaryota > Metazoa > Chordata > Mammalia > Carnivora > Mephitidae > Spilogale > Spilogale gracilis. The sequence goes on from PITA01015822.1 coordinate 10,296, forward strand.
GTGGTCACCAGCTAGGTAGAATGGTTATTTTTTTTTCATCCCCAAACAATCACTGAATGGACAAAATGGACAAACTGGATAAGAAGAAATAGATAAGTTGGGCTTCATCAACATCAAAAACTTTCATGCATCAAAAGACACCATTGGGGGCACATGGGTGGCTCAGTGGGTTAAGCATCTGCCTTTGGCTCAGGTCATAATCCCAGAGTCATGGGTTTGAGTCCTGCATCAGGCTCCCTGCTCAGCAGGGAGTCTGCTTCTCCTTCTCCCTCTGTCTGCCGCTCTGTCTACTTCTGTGCACGCTCTCTCTCAAATAAATAAATCTTAAAAAAAAAAAAGAAACACCATTGAGAAGGTAAAAAGACAACTCACAGAATGGGGGAGAATATTTGCAAATCATATATTTGATAAGTATTTAATATCTAGAATATAAGGGGTGCCTGGGTGGCTCAGTTGGTTAAGTGACTGCTTTCAGCTCAGGTCATGATCCTGGAGACCCAGGATCGAGCCCACATTGGGCTTCCTGCTCGGCGGGAAGCCTGCTTCTCCCTCTCTCACTCCCCCTGCTTGTGTTCCCTCTCTGGCTGTGTTTCTCTCTATCAAATAAATAAATAAAATCTTTAAAAAATATATAGAATATAAGAAAACACCAACAACTCAACAACAAAAAAGACAACCCAATTAAAAAAATGGACAAAGGGCTTGAACAGACATTTCTCCAAAAAAAAAAAAAAAAGTATACAGATGGCCAGTTAGCACATGAGAAGATGCTCAACATCTTTAGTCATGGGGCAATGCAAGTCAAAACCATAAAGAGATACTACTTCACACCTGCCCGGATGGTGATAACAGAAAGAAAAAAAAAAGACCCAGAAAATAACAAGTGTTGGTGAGGATATCAATACTTTGTAACACTTATATGTTGAGCATAGGAATGTGGAATGGTGAGCATGTTCTGGGAAGTAACTTGGCAGCTTCTCAGAAAGTTAAACATAGATATGACCCAGCAATGCTTCTGCTAGGAAGAATTGAAAACAGGGACTCAAACAGATACACACTAATGTTCACAGCAGCATTATTCATGATAGGTCCATGGGTGGAAGTCACTCAGGTGTCTGGAAAAATGAAATGCAAGTATGTACGGTGGAATATTATTCAGTTGTGAAAAGGGAAACAGTTTTGCTATATGCAGCAACACGGATGAACCTTGAAAACAGAATGCTAAGTGAAATAAACCAGATGCAAAAGGACAAATATTGTATGATTCCACGTGTGTGAAAGAATCCAGAATGGACAAATTCATAAAGCAGAAGGTAGAATAGAGGTTATCAGGGTTGGCTGGGGGGTGGGGGGTGGGAGAAGGGGAACGGGGAATTATTGTTTAATGGGTATGAAATTTCTGTTCGAGGTGATGAAAATATTTTGAAAATAGTGGTGAGGGTTGCACTGAGCTGGGAATGTAATTAACACCCACATGGTGAAAATGGTTTATGTTACGCATATTTTACCACAATAAAAAAATGTAAAAGAAATGATCTTGTTATTTAAAGGAGTTTAGATGTAAAAGTAGAAGAGCTAATATGCAAGTGTAGGATGTGCCATTATTGGGTTCAGTGACAAGCGTCCCACACCGGCTGGGGTGCCGGTTGCCATGATTTCCCCGTCTGCTTGGTGTTTCATGCTCTCCCATGGACTCCTTGAAAAAACTCCTTGAGAGAAGCTATTTCCACACTCATTTTCTAGTTGGGAAAACAGACTGTTGGGTCTTGGCCCCAAATTAGCTATTTATACTAACCCTGCTCCAAATGGAGCCAAAATGGGGTCACTGTGACCTCACATGTCCTGCCACTTCCTATTACTTTAGAACAGTGGGAGTAGTCTTTGCTCCTGAATTATATTTTGGAGAAGTTGCTTCATGGTAAGAGGATACATTTGAGCTGCTTTGCTTAATTTAACTGGGAAAGGAGATCACTGCGAAGGGTAGATCCTGAGGAAGATCATCACCCACGCACAATTTCTAACTGGATTTGTTGGAACTCATCACCCTCGGGACACTGACCCTGAGTGGAGTTTATTAGTTTGCGGGGTTCATTTTAGTGCACAATGGCAGATCTATTAAACTTTGAATGCCGTTCTTTTTCGATGTAGTAATTCTATGCGTCTCTGAAGTTTAGCGGACTTTGGTGACAAGAATTCCCAAAGTTCCTTCATATGACCAGTAGAGGTCGCTCGTTCACTACGAATTATTTTTACTATAACAAGTCCAGAATATTGCTCAGAACAACAATTACTGTCCTTAGTCTCATTCTTTCTTTCTCCTTTTTTTTTTTTTTTAAAGATTTTATTTATTTGACAGAGAGAAACACAGCCAGAGAGGGAACACAAGCAGGGGGAGTGAGAGGGGGAGAAGCAGGCTTCCTGCCGAGCAGGGAGCCCGATGTGGGACTCGATCCCGGGTCTCCTGGATCATGACCTGAGCCGAAGGCAGTCGCTTAACCAACTGAGCCACCCAGGCGCCCCTTTCTTCCTCCTTCTGATCCTCCTTCTGATCCTCCTTCTGCTTTTCCTTTTTTTTTTTTTTTTTTTTTTTTTTTTTTTTTTTTTTTTTTTTTTTTTTAATTTCTCCCCTCTTTATTCCAATCAGTCAGCCTAAGATACGACAACAGGGGAGTGATGTTTTTGCTTAGCACATTCTGGCGACATTCATCACCACTTCCCTGCTGAACTGTATGATCCCCACTAATGACGAACTCCCCAGGAACAGGGACCAAATGGAAAAGAGAGTTAAACCTCCCCTTTACCAGCTTTTACCAGATGGAAATGGACTTTCGCTTTTGTGTGTAGATAAAGTATGGTCACGTAGCTGGGGTTCTGTGGTCCTTTCTTCAATTATTCACTATCGGAGGGACTTACTGTCCCTGCCCCAGAGAGGGGGTGCTGTTCAGAAAAATCCATTGTCAAATCTGGGAAGCACTGAGATTTTGACATTTGATAGTCAAAACTCATTTTCTGCACGGAGACTATATAGCTTTCCAGAAGTTCTCTTCTTTAGCCACTGACAGGAACTTTAGGTTTTATTATCTTCTTAACTGATCACTAACAAATTATTTCTGAAAAGTATTTCTTTTTAGTGTTTTCAACCAGGTTTTCATCTTCTCTGTTCCCTATCTTTACCTGTGTTATTTGAGAGAGGAAGGCTTTTAACTGGGGGAGTTAACAGTCAAAATCAGATTTTACCAATTAGAAAAAAATTGGTCAAATATTTTACTTTTAAAAAGATTTGACTTATTTGTCAGAGAGAGAGAGCACGCGCATGCGCGAGCACAAACAGGGGGGAGCGGCAGCGGGAGGGAGAAGCAGGCTCTCTGCTGAGCAAGGAGACTGAAGAGGGACTGGATTCCAGGACCCTGGGATCATGACCTGAGCCAAAGGAAGATGTTTAACTAACTGAGCCACCCAGGCACCCCTGATTTAATATTTCAAAACTCTGTAGCCTGAGAGACAAGGGAAATACGTATGATGAGGGCTGGGAAAAGTGTGTTGCTAACACAGATGTCTTCTCTATTTTAAATCACTTTGGTGTGGGTAGAATTCTTTACTTTAAATGTGGGGTGATTTAGAACCCCAAAGAGATGGTTCCTGTCTGCAGGCATGCCTCATTCCACAACTTGGTTGTGAGAAGTTGGACAGAATAAGGTATTTGTCTCTTGGGCTCCATGGTTTTTAAGGACCTGAAACGTCCCTGGGGGGAGAGGGGGCGATAACCTGCCCTTTTCTCATTTCTATTACCCCCGCTTTTCCTTCTGGGGCAGGCTATTCAAACTAGTGGAAGAAAAGTGATGCGGGCTCTCTCAGCAAATTGGTTTTGACTGAATTTTCTGTTGCTTGTGTGACCTTTTAGCCAGTTTCTTACTCTGTCCAGCTGTTGGCTGTCCCCGTTACAAAATAAGATGCAGAGTTATGTTTTTCTGCTGGGTGTTTCAAATGCCATTCTGGGTTCTTCCTGCTTTTAGTCTTTGAGGCTGCATGGTCTGGCTCTGATTTGTTTGAAGATTTTATTTTTAAGCAATCTTTGCACCCAGCACGGGATTCGAACTTACACAACCCTGAGATCAAGGTTTGCATGCTCTACCGACTGAGCCAGCCAGGCATTCGCCCCTGGCTCTGATTTATTATTTCAGTTGTATTGGTCAGGTTTCTTTAGAGAAACAGAACTAACAGGATATGTGTGTGTCTGTGCATATACATACATACACACACACATTTCCAAATATATAAAATCTGAAGAGATTTATTGTAAGGAATTAGCTCTCATGATGAAGGAGGCTGGGAAGTCCTCCAAGCCGCTGTCTGTAGGTTGGAGATCCAGGGAAGCTAATGGTGTGATTCAGTCTGAGTCGGGAGGCTTGACCAGGAGTGCCTGGGTCCAAGGTCAGGAGAAGATGGATGTCCAGCCCATGCAGAGTGAATCTGCCCTTCCTTTGTCTCTGTGTTCAGTACAGACCCTCAGGATTTGAGTGATGCCTACCTGTGTTGGGGACGGCCACCTGCTTTACTGGGCTCACCAGTACACGTGGTCATCACTTCCAGAAATACCCTCAGACACATCCAGAAAGAGTGTTCTACTGGCTGTGTCTGGGCATCTCTCACTCACTTCACACGGCACAGAAAATTAACCGGTGCACCAAGCAACTGTCTCACATTACAGTAAAGGTAGAGATAGTCAGGAATCATAGCATTTGTATTTGTTTTTCTCTTGGTTCTGAAAAACCTTTGACAGTACTCTGAGCTTTTGTTTGGCCAGGAATAGGAAAAAGGGAAAGTGAATCAAGAAAATGAAGGACAAAGAATGTGACCTTTGGAGCCCACTTACCTGACTTTAGTCCCAACTCTGGAAGTGCTTTTTGTCACCATTTCTCCTCTCAAAAACTGGGCTAAAAATAGTAACTGCCTGGTGGGATTGTTGAGAAGAGTAAATTATTTAAATGTGTATGTTTGTATCTTATTTCTGCCAACTTTCAGTTTTGCTTTCTAGGTGATCAACTTCATTCCTTTCCTACTTGTGACCCACCAACAAATGTGAAGGGCACTGATTTTTGTGAAAAACACTGTCCCACGCCTAGGTTCCTGCTCTCATAGTATTTACTATCATGTTGAGAGGGAAACCCAATGCCTCAGTAAAATCTAAGTGGTCAGTCTGATAGGTGGCTGTTGGAGGAAGGTGCTTCAGAGGTCACAGGTCACATTTTTAGGGTCTCCCCTTGGGGTCTTTTTGCCGGTACCCCGTCAGAGAGCAAGAACTATCTTATTTGTGTGAAGAGGGGCTGGGATAATCCAATAAACCTGTACTATAGGCTGAAAACCACATGCCAAGATGGGGAAGGATCATTATAATATATATATTATAATATTATTATATTATTATATTTATATTATATATAAAATAGATATAATATATTATGTAATATATAATTAGAATATATATTATAAACTGTATATGATAAAGGATTATCATATGTGATTTACAAATCAGTAAGAGGAACAAAACAGAAAACAGACAGAATTTCCAACAGGTAATTAATTCACAAAAGATGAAAGTTAAACGTGTGGTAAACATAAAACCTCACTAGGAATCAGAGGTATACAAATTAATACCACGGAGAGAGCATATTTTGCACCATCAGTGGAACAAAAAAAGAAGACAAATAATACCAGGCATTGACAAGGGTCTGGAGAACTGGGAATTACTGCGAGGACTGTGTCAATATAGTAAAACCCCAGAGAGAAATTTGTTAGTATTTAGTGAAGCTCAAGGTCCTCATGCTCTTGATCCAGTATTTGCATTTCCAGGCAGGAATGGTGCTCGATGTGTTTAAGGTTCACTAGGGCAAGCCACACCGTCTCCAATCAGAGTGGAGGCTTCTCATTCGCCCCAGGGGCACCTGCGTTGCTAAAAACATGCTGAATATCAGCCCCGCTTCTAGCAACATTCCCTAGCAACTTCACACATTGGAGAGGCAGGGGGAGAAGTGTGTAAGAATATTTATTGCAACATTGTAAAAAAAAGGTAATAACAAAGCAATCCAACCCTTCAGAAAGAGGTGGATAAATATGTTTTGATTTATTGTCCAATAGAATAATATCAGTGAAAAGGGATGAAATTGAACCGTATGTATCAAGTGGATAAATCTTAGAAACCTGAAGTTCAGGGAAGCAGCAATGGCAAAGAATATGTACTCTAAGATGCCATTTATGTATTTATTTTTTTAAAGTAATCTCTATTCCAGTGTGGGGCTCAAACTCATGATCCCAAGATCAAGCATCACATGCTCTCCTGACTGAGCCTACTGGCAGGCACCCCTAGAAGATACCATTTATTTCGACTCCTTTCTTGTTCTTGTTCTTGTTCTTGTTCTTCTCCTTCTCCCCTTCCCCTCCCCTCCCCTCCCCCTTCTCCCGTTCCTCCTCCTCCTCTCCTCCTCTGCCTCCTCTCCCCCTCCTCCTCCTCCTCCTCCTCCTCCTCCTTCTTCTTCTTCTTCTTCTTGGTTTTATTTATTTATTTGACAGAGAGAGAGACAGCAAGAGAGGGAACACAAGCAGGAGGAGTGGAGAGGGAGCAGCAGGCTTCCCTCAGAGCAGGGAGCCCGGTGTGGGCCTGGATGCCAGGACTCTGGGATCATGACTTGAGCCAAAGGCAGGCACTTAATGACTGAGCCACCCAGGCGTCCCTCAACTCCTTGTTTCTTATCAAAGATGGGAAGCAAGCATGGAAGGCTATTAGGGTTTGACTGGCCTGGTGATGGGTCCCAGATGTTCCGTGGTTTATTCTTTCTTTTTCTGTATGATGCTTCTCACCCCTTTCCCAGTGCCCTTCAGGAAGGATTCCTCCCCTTCTGCCCTCACTTCCATGGCCTCTCAGGGCAGAGCCCCCTTCCCTTTGCTGGTTCACCATGAGGGTGAGGCTGGAATGGCATTTTGTGGCTCTTCTACCTCCCACTGTGTCTCTCTGTCTTTCCCATGCCACACAGAAACAGCAGGTATCAGACGGCCCCAGGCCTGAACTTGAGACATCATTACAGATGGTTCCAAAATGTTGGTTGTCCTGGCATTCTTCATTAACCTGAAGTACCAGCCTCTCCTCCTCAGTCCACCTTTGCAAAGCTGCCCTGAAAGCAAGTGATGCCTTCCCCATGCAGCTCACCTGGGGGGCTCTGCGCTGCCCATGGGCTGACCTCTGACTGACGGACATTGCCCAGGTAAGATTTAGGCTCAGGAAGATGGGACTGAACACAGATGCCTCAAGTGAAGAAGGCAATTACACCTGATGAGGCACATTCAGCAGCTCTAAGATGTTGCTTACAGACCCTGATTTCTTCCAGACATAATCCTTTTTACCCCCCTTCTGGTACATCACTTAATCTGTTCTGCCCTTTCCTTTGAATCTTAGACTTAGCTGTGCTCCCGCCCAAATAGCAAACACTGACTGCAGTTCATTTCTTGAATTATTATAATTTAGGGATGGGAACATCTGGGTGATTGGGTACAACTCAGTTGCAGAATTTCTGACCGGAGGTGGCAAATTGGAAGAACGGACATTTGTGTTTGGGAATTCTCCAGACCCTTTCCCCAGTTCCTGGGGGTGAGGGGAGGGGCTGTGTGGTTGGGGCAACGTGGTCTGACAGAACAACTTGGGCTCTGCGGTTAGTCAGACCTGGTTTAGAAGCTGTGACCCTTTGGCAGTTTATTTTACTCCCAGAGCTTTGATTTATTTCCTCAATGACAAAGTGAAGGAGGCAATGCCGACCATGAAGGAGCTGGGGCAGCATTAAATAACCTGATGGTTAGGCAGCTTGTGCAGTCCTGGGGCCCCGGCTCATTCTCTCCTTCCCCCCATATGCACAAACACCCCAAAATTCTCTGTGTCCTGCAGCTTTTTATTTTAAAGGGAGAGCGAGGGGCAGAAAGAGAGGGAGAGAGAATCTTAAGGTGAGTGGGGAGCTGATGCGGGGCTTGATCTCAAGACCCTGAGATCATGACCTGAGCTGAACTCAAACATCTGACGCTCCACCAACCGAGGCACCCAGGCACCCCTGTGTCCTACAGCTTTTATTCCCTTCCTGACTCACATCTAAATCTGCTCTTAGGAAGGTCTTAATTTGAGGGCGGGTGGGCGGAGGTAAGAGAGGAGTGAAGCAGGAGGCTTCTGGGGAGCCAGTGGGGGGGTGGGTTTGGAAGAGAAGATTGACAGTGAATTCCTACTTAAGTTACTCTTCCAAGTTTTGTTTTGTTTTATTATTATTATTTTTTTTAACTTTAAATTTATTTTATTTTTTCAATGTTCCCAGATTCATTGCCCATGCCCCACACCCAGTGCTCCATGCCATTGATGCCCTCAGTACCCACCACCAGGCTCTCCCATCCCCCCACCCCTCCCTCCAAGTCCCTCAGTTTGTTTCTGTGTCCAAAGTCTCTCATGTTTCGTTTCTCTCCCTGAATTTCCCTACTTCCCATTTCCTTTCCTTCTCCTACTGTCCTCTGTATTACCCCTTATGCACCACAAGTAAGTGAAACCATGTGATACTTGATTTTCTCTACTTGGCTTATTTTACTCAGCATAATCTCTTCCAATCCAGTCCATGTTGCTACAAAAGTTGGATATTCATCCTTTCTGATGGAGGCATAGTATTCCATTGTGCATATGTACCACATCTTCTTTATCCATTCATCTGTTGATGGGCACCTTAGCTCTTTCCACAGTTTGGCGATTGTGGCCATTCTGCTACGAACATTGGGGTACATATGGCCCTTCTTTTCACTCCATCTGTATCTTTGGGGTAAATGCCCAGTAGGGTCATAGGGTAGTTCTATTTTTAATTTTTTAAGGAATCTCCACACTGTTTTCCAAAGTGGCTGCACCAACTTGCATTCCCACCAACAGTGTAAGAGAGTTCCCCTTTCTCCGCAGCCTCTCCAACACTATTATTTTTTTAAGGTAAGCTTGAGTTATGAAATCCAAGGCTCTCTTGCTGCAGTTTCTAGAATGGTGAGATTTGGGATGGGAGAAGGTCCTGGGGAGGGAGGTCTTTCCCAGCTTTGGATTCATACCATAGACTTACTTCCCTCCTCACCTACACCTGTACCCATCCACATCCTAAAAAAAAAAGCCTACCCAGACCTTTTGTTAGCCTCCTGGCTGACAGCTGAGGGATGCAAAGCTTCATTATTCTTGGATGGAGGCAAAAGTAGCAATTTGCAGAATCCCCAGAGTATTGCAATGGTGTGGATACTGGTTTTAGAGCCACTGGCTGTTTGGCTTAGGACAAGTCTCTGGACTTCCCTGAGCCTCAGCTTATTCATTTGTAGCAGGCAATGCATCATTCTGCTCCGGCCTACCAGTGGGAGTGTTAAATGTAAGCGCAGATGGGAAAGCACTTCATAAACCATAAGGTGCTGTACGAATCTCAAACTTCATTAATATCCTTGCCAGCAGTCTGGACAGATGTTGCCTTCAGGTAAGAGCAAAGGCCAGTGTGAATCGGCCATTGTCTCGAGCAGGACACAAAGCAATATCCTTACCTAGTTAACCTGATGTTCCGTACGTTCTGCTCCTGTTATTTTTTTCCATATCAACAAAGCTATTATTTCCCCCCCCCAGTTTTATTGATAAATGATTGACATGCAACACTACTTAGGTTTAAGGCATATGGCATGACGGTTTGAGTTATACATCAGCTCACATCCATCTTGACAGACAGATACAATAAAAAGAAAAGAAAGAAGGAAAGAGTAAAGGGAAAAAAAAATCTCCTTGTGATGAGAACTCTTAGGATTTATTCTCTTATCCGCTTTCCTATACCTCAGGCAGCAGTGTAAGTATAGCCCTCACCATGCTCATTGCAACCCTAGTGTTTATCTTATAACTGCGATTTTGTATCTTTTGACCACCTTCCTCTAATCTTCCCTCCTCCCACCCCTGTTTCTGATAACAAGTCTGATCTCTTTTTCTATGAGGGTTTTTAAATTTTTTTTTTTTAAAGATTTTATTTATTTATTTGACAGAGAGAAACACAGCAAGAGAGGGAATACAAGCAGGGGGAGCGAGAGGGAGAAGCAGGCTTCCCGTCGAGCAGGGAGCCCCATGTGGGACTCGATCCCTGGTCTCCGGGATCATGACCTGAGCCGAAGGCAGTCACTTAACCAACTGAGCCACCCAGGCGCCCCTAGGGTTTTTAAATTTTTTAATATATTTTTTAAGGTTCCCCATACAAATGAGATCATACAGTATTTGTCTTTTTCTGTCTGACTTATTTCACTTAGCATAATGCCTTCAAAGTTTGAATTATCACAAACGGTAGGATTACCTTGTTTTTTATGGGTGGCTGATGTTCCTTTGTGTCTATATACCCCAACTTCTTTATCCATTCATCTGTCATTTGATACCTAGGTTGTTTCCGTGTCATGGGATAGTAAATAATGCAGTTTTGACCATGGAGGTACAGACATTTTTTTTCAAGTTCATTTTTTTTTTGTGATATATTACCAAGGTGCAATTACTGGATCATGTGGTAACTCTAAGTTTGATTTTGTGAGGGTGCTCTGTACTGTTTTCTATAGTATCGATTTGCAATCCCACCAATAGTGCATAAGAATTCTCTTTCTCCACATCCTGGCCAACTTTTGTTCTTCCTTGCCTTTTTGTAGATGGCCCCTCTATCAGGTGTGAGATAATATCTCATTGTGTTTTTGATTTGCATTTCCCTAATGACTCCCGATGTCCAGCATCTTTTCACATACCTATTGGCCTTTTTTTGGTATATCTTCTTTGGAGACATGTTTGTTCAGGTCCTTCGTCCATTTTTTAATTGGGCTGTTATTTTGTTTTTTGAGTTGTATGAGTTTTTCATATGCTTTGGATATTAATTCCTTATCAGATAGATGGTTTGCAAATATTTCTTTTTCTGGGGCACCTGGGTGGCTCAGTTGGTTAAGCGACTGCTTTCGGCTCAGGTCATGATCCTGGAGACCCGGGATCGAGCCCCACATCAGGCTGCCTGCTTGGCAGGAGGCCTACTTCTCCCTCTCTCACTTCCTCTGCTTGTGTTCCCGCTCTGGCTGTGTTTCTCTCTGTCAAATAAATAAAATATTAAAAAAAATATATATATATATTTCACATTCCATAGGTTGTGTTTTCACTTTGCTGGTGGTTTCTTTTGGCGTGTAGACGATATTTAGTTTGATGGCACCACACTTGTTTATTTTTTTATTTTATTGCCTGTACTTTAGGTGTCATATCAAAAAAATCATTACCAAGACCTATGTCAAGAGCATTGTTGCTATGTTTTCTTCTTAATAATTTCAGGTCTTATATTTAAGACTTTAATCTATTTCAGGTTAATTTCTGTAAGTGGTGTACAACAGGGATCCAGGTGCATTCTTTTACATGTAAATATCCAATTATTCCAGCACCATTTGTTGAAGAGACTGTCTTTCCTTCATTGAGTATTTTTGGTCCCTTGTCAAATATTAGTTAACTACATATGCACGAATTTATTTCTGGCCTTTTGAATCTGTTCCACTGGCCTATTTGTCTGTTTTTATGTCAGTACCATACACTTAAAAATGTATTATATATATTTGTATATTTTATTTTTAAATAAGTAAGTAAGTAAGTAAATAAGTAAGTAAGTAAATAAGTAAGTAAGTAAGTAAGTAAGTAAGTAAATAAATAAATAAATAGAGAGCACACATGCACAAGTGGAGGGAGGGGCAGAGGGAGTGGGAGAGAAACAGAATCTCTGCATAGCATGGAGCCTGACATAGCACTCAATTTCATGACCTTGAAATCATGACCTGAGATGAAATCAAGAGTTGGATGCTGAACCAACTGAGCCACCCAGGCACCCCAAGTACTATACTCTTTTGATGACCATAGCATTATAGTATAGTTTGAAATCAAGAAGTGTAATACCTTCTGCTTTGTTTTCTTTCTTAGGATTTCTTTGGCTATTCAGGGTCTTTTGTAGTCTTATGTAAATTTTAGGAGTATTTTTTCTGTTTTTGTAAAAAAATACCTTTGAAGCTTGATAAGTATTACATTGAATCTATAGATGACTGGTAGTAGTAGTGACATTTTAACAATATTAATTCTTCCAACCATGAACATGGGATAACCTTTCCATTTATTTGTGTCACTTTTGGTTTCTTTCATCAGTGTGTTGTGGTTTTCTGTGTTGAGGCAAAGCTTTCAGCCTTTCACCATTGAGTATGAAGTTAGCTGTGGACTTATCATCTATGGACTTTATTATATAGATATATGTTCCTTCTATCCCTAATTTGTTAAGACTTTTTTATCATGAACAGATGTTGAATTTTGTGAAATGTTTTTTCTGTGTCCATGATCATAGGATTCTTTTTTTTCATTCTATTAATGTGATGGATCACATTGATTGATTTATGTATATTGAACCATCGTTGCCGTGCTGCATTCCGATAATTTTTTCATCTTTGTTCATCAGGGATATTGGCCTGCAGCTTTCTTTTCTCGTGGTGCACATTTCTGTTCTTGGTATCAGGATAATGCTGGCTTTGTAAAGAGTTTGAGAGTGTTCCTTCCTCTTCAGTTTTTTGGAAGAATTTGAGAAGGATTGGTGTTAATTCTTCTCTAAGTGTTTGGTAAAATTCATCAGTGAAGCCATTTGGTCCTGGGCTTTTCTTTGTAGTGAAATTTTTGGTCACGGATTCAATCTCCTTACTAGTAATTTGTCTCTTCAGGTTTTCTATTTTTTCACAGTTTAGTTTCAGTAAGTTTCTAAGACTTTTTCTGTTTCTCTCTAGGTTGTCCAGTTTGTTGGACTATAATTGTTCAAAGGAACCTCTTATGATCCTTTGATATTAATTGTAATGTCTTTTTTATTACTACCTTTATTGATTTGAGTCCTTTGATTTTTGTCTTGGTTAACCTAGCTAAGGGTTTTCCAATTTTATTTGGAAAAATAAATATATCAAAGAATCAGTTCTTTATTTGGTTAATCTTTTCTATTGTTTTTCTATTCTCTATTTAATTTATTTTTTGCTCTAATCTTTATTATTTCCTTTCTTCTGCTAACTTTGGGCTCAGTTTGTTCTTCTTTTTCTAGTTACTTAAGGTTGTTTATTTGGGATCTTTCTTGCTTCTTAGTGTAGGCATTTATTGCTATGAACTTACTTCTTAGAACTGCTTTTGCTGCATCTCATAAATTCTGGTATGTGTGCTTTCATTTTCATTTGTCTCAAGAGACTTTTTAACGTCCCTTGAATTTTTTCTTTGGTCCACAGTTTGCTCAGGAGAATGTTGTTTAATTTTCATGTGTTTGTGAATTTCCTAGTTTTTCTCTTGTTGCTGATTTCTAGTTTCATGCCACTGTGGTCAGAGAAGGTACTTGGTATGATTGCAGTCTTCTTGAACTTGCTACGACTGTTCTGTAGCCTCATATATGGTCTATCCTAAAAAACAGTCCACGTGCACCTCAGAAGAATGTGTATTCTGCTGTTGTTAGATACAATGCTCAATATATGTTTGGGAGGTCCATTTGGTCTGTAGTGTTGTTCAAATTCTCTGTGTCCTTATTGATTCTCTGTCTGGGTGATCTATCCATTGTTGAAAGTGGGGTATTAAAGTCCCTAACTATTATTGTATTACTGTTTATTTTTCCTTTTAGTTCTGTTAGTTTTCGCTTTATATATTTAGGTGCTCCAATGAACAAAGCTATTATTTTGTACAGCATTTCCCTGAAGGCTGGAAGAATGGTTTAGAGATACTGGTAGGAGGCAGGATTTAATCACCTACTCTGAGCTGAAAAGATGGGATAACTCAATGCTTTAGTAGTCAGAACAGAAACAAAGCCATACAAAACTGTACCAAGTAAAATGAATGTATTTTTTGATTTGTTCTTCCATTTTTGTCTTGGTCTAATTTTAAAACCACAAAATGATAGGAATTATTACTCAAGTGAATGTTGGCTTTCACGTTATTCTCACAGAAAATCTCAATTATCATTCATGTTCTTGGGGTCTGTGGTATTTTGAGTCCAGAATTTGTCAGTTTTAAGTGAAAGAAAGTGAACTCAAATAATAATAATAATACAAGACCTCTTTAGCTCACTTAACTGAAAAGCTCAGGGGTAGATTAGCTAGATTCAGGGGGCTCTGAGGATGTTTCAGGACTTGACATTGTTCTCTTTACCCTCAGTTTTGCTCTTCTTGGCACTGCTTTGTCTCAGTCTGATGTCCCTCTGTGGTCCCAAGATGGCTTTCAGATGACTTTTGCCGGCCTGGGGGGACCAGCTGGCTCAGTTGGTAGAACATATGACTGTTGATCTTGGGTTGTGAGTTCAAGCCCTACACTGGATGTAGAGATTACTTAAAAAAATAAAATCTTTATAAAAAGGAAAAGAAGCCCTGTCTGGTCACTGATGGTATTGAAAGACTGACAGTTGCTTTAGGCACCACCTTGGGCCATTCCTTATAACCCTGTCTCACAAATAGACTGACTGACAATAAGAAAACATGCATGATAATTCTTTAGGGTCTCCAGGGAAACTTGGGTTCCTGTAAAAGTGCAAAGCTTGGGGCTCTCGGTGACTCAGTTGGTTGGGAATCTGACTCTTGGTTTTGGCTCAAGTCTTGGTCTCAGGGTTGTGTGATTGAGCCCACGTCAGGCTCCATGCTCAGTGGGGAATCTGCTTGTCTCTCTCCCTCTGTGCTCATGCTCTCTCTCTCTGAAAGAAATATATAAATTAAAAAAAAATCTTTGAAAAAAGTGCAAAGCTCATAAGCCTACTATTCCTATAAATATTTGCATGTTTAATTTATAATAAATTTTATTTTCTCCATCCCAGGCTGGTTACCATTTCTGAGAGTTGCTAATGTCATGGGATGAAGAGCAGGTCACCTGCAATTTATTTGGACTCAGCCACTTGTGCTGGGCTCAACTGTATCCGGTTATGGCTGTGATTACTGTTGCCCATTCTCCCAGCACCCTGTGGTTGTAGTAATTAGCAAGAGCACATGGAAAATTCTAGAAACTCCTTGAAAACCAAAATGCCAAGGGATATTACTCTGTGACTAGAAATAAGGGATGGAAAATAACCCTGATCCCTGTGCTTCTTCCATCTTTTGGAATTGGTCCCTTAAGACACAGTGAACTGAAAGTTTTACACTCACCTGAAGCACTGGGGAGTGAGGTCTCATGGTGAGGGCTTTGCAGAGTTGTGTGTGTGCACAGTCTGCTCATAAAGGTGAAGGAGGGACCAGGCTCCTCCCAGTTGCAGTGGTCCATTTGTGATGCACTCTCAGAAGAACCTCGGGTCATTGTTTACTTCGTTGTCCCCTTGCAAGTTATCAAGTTACACTGTCCAGTGTCAACACAGTGCCATAGCTTCTTTTACATGGAAAACAGAAATCTGATATGTTTCCCTTCTCTTGCTATCTGTCTTTCTTCTTCACACCACCCAAGGATTATCTTCTACAAACATGGATGCCTGTCATTCCTCTGCTCATAACCCTTCTGTGTGGGCCTCAGTGCCACTGAATAATGGCCCCACCCTGCAGCCTGGCTCTAAAGACCTTCTTGGGTTTCAGAGTGAGTGACTTCTTAAAAATACCTCTTTCTTTTCTCCTTAATGAATTCTCTACACTCCCACATGTTCAGGCTTTTTGAACCACCTTTCCCAAATGGTTTATCAGCTTCCTTAGTAGTGTAAAAGAACTTCTCTCTCCCAGACAGAGCAGGAGATTAAATGAAATATTTCATGGAAAGAGTCTGAAGCATTTATGTGATCACCAAATGGTGGTTGTTATTGTTTTAATCTTTCCTTCATGGCTTAGCCTGAGAGCAGCTTCTTTTCTGATGTCCTTGTCCTTGGCCAAGGCTATTTTTTTCTTCCCCTGAAATCCCAAAGCACCCAGTCTCCTTATCATATTTTGGAATTATATAAAAAATATTATGTACTTGGAGTTTGTATCAAGTCCTACTTTGTGTGCCTTTCTGATTTGCTAATCTTCAGATCCCCCCATGTTATACCTTTTCTGTCTTGGTGACAAGAGCTCTCTGGACACCTGCCAACTGGCCTCATGGCCTCAGGCTTACCTCGCCCACATCACAAAGCGTGGTTATGACAATGTGGCGTGGCTACTGTGACCACCATTGTGCGCATGGAAGCAAGAACCACAGCAGATCCAGTGTTTAAGGAATGCAGAATCTTGGCCCTGTGGCCAAGAAGGGACAAGGTGGGAAGCACACCCTAATTTCCCTGGGGATGAGTTGTCTTGGTTGGCAAAACCCTAAATGCAGTCACCAAAGAGTGAAGCCAGGAAGGTTTGAGGCCCCAAGCTCCCACCAGGGTCTTTATTGCAAGGGTGGCCCCAGATACAGAAGGTCAGTTGGATTTGGATTTGGAGCTGGCCAGGACTAAATGGGTCTCTGACCTTTCTACTGCTTCAGAATTGAGTTAACCTAAGGTGAGATCTCTGACTGCCCAGTGGGAGCCAGGAGACAGGAATGAGCCCACAGATAGGTTTCTCTCCTTTCTTCTCCTGTATGGTTCTCAGGCTCTGGTTTGCTTTCAGTTTCATTTAGAAATGGTCCATGCAAGTGAACACCTTATCGTGAAAGTGTGGGCAAGAGGTACGAGTCCATCTTTGATTCTATGTTTTCTACTTTGCTATCCTTTCCCCCTCACTTTGGCTTTTGATACATTGCACCCCCAAGAAAAGTGTGCAAGTTTTGCCTACCTATCTGTTTCCTAGGAAATCCTGCCAAGAAAATCTTAATCTCCATCTATGTCTCCTGTTTGGACTCTCCTCTCCTCTTCTCTCTTCTCTCTATTTTGTTCCAAGCAAGATCACAGGGAGTAGAATTTTTGTGGAGGATTCCCAGCATTTCTTCATCATTGAGGTTAATGCCTTATGAAATCATGGAGCAGTAACTTTCTGAGGGGGATTCAGGAAGCTAAGCTTCATAAAATAAATGTGGATGCACTCCAATTTTAAGTAATCCCTTGAATGAAAATTCTTTACTCAAAAGATTAATCGAAAGGGTGATTATTTTCTTTACAAAAGAGTTTCATTTAAGTGTCTGTCACATAAAAATAGTGATTTGATTAATACATTTTCAATTGTCAATGAACTTTACAGTTGTAACCCAGGTGTAAGACTCCATGAATTGGTGGCTATTGCTTAGGAGTGCCCCCCAATAGAAAAGGCACACACCCACATTTCCCTGGAAGATTTGACTTTGCTCTTTCACTGCCTCTGTTGTGGGAACAACGATAAATACTCCTAGAATCCTCCACCTCAGCAGTGGGATGCTTTTTAAATGCCTGACACAGCTACATAGTCGTGTGTGTGTGTGTGTGTGTGTGTGTGTGTGTGTGTGTGTGTGTATGCACATCCATGCACGCACACCCTGGGGGGTGGGTAGTAGGTAGAATAATGGTCTCCCCAAATGCCCATGTCTTAGTCTCTTGAGACCTGCAGATATGTTGCCTTACATGGCAAAAGGGATTTTGTCCATGTGATTAAGTTGAGAATCTCATGATGGGATGACTCTCTTGGATCACTCAGGTGGTTCCTAATGTAGTTACAACTGTCCTTTAAGGGGAAGCAGGACTGTCAGAGTCACTGAAATGTGTGAAAATGCTGCCCAGCGGTTTTGAAGACGAAGGAAGGGGCCATAAGCCAACAAATGTAAGACACCTTTAGGAACTAGGAAAGGCAGGGAAATGGGTTCTCATGCTGAGCCTCCAGAATGAACATAGCTCTCCTGATGCCACAATTTTAGCTTGCTAAAATTTTGACCAACTGAACGGTACAATAATGAATTTGTGTTGTTTTAAGCCACTGAGTTAGTGGAAATTTGTTACAACAGCCATAGAAAACTAATATAGAGGATAAAATATTAATTTTTGAGTTACTCATAGCTAAGCATTTAAATAATTTTTAAGCTTATCCTTGGTGTTATGCACACTGGTCAATAACATAGGCATGGTCCTTTTTTTCTTAGAGCTTCTAGCCTAGTATGGCAACTCTGCTAGCATCCTCTATGTTTGTGACTTTATCAAAGTACATGTTGTATTTGTTGGTTAGGAGGTTTCTCTTTCTTCACATGATTTTGGTTTTCATTAAGAAGTCATTTGTAATTTAAACCATCAAACATTTCACAATTACTAAACGGAAATCATGGCAAATGATACTAGGGAGATAAAGATTCTTTTCAAGAAATTTGCTATCCATTTTTAAAACTGGAAAAAGTTGAAAATATACAACTAATGGTACAAGGCAGTATATGATTTTTGGTAGAAGAGATTTGGTCTGGAAGAAGAACTGAGGGCCCCTTGATTCTCCCTCAGTCGGCAACTCTGTACTGGATAGCTATCATATCATACTTGGCCTTGTGGGAAAGGAATGCCTGTTGCCTATGGACTTGGTTTCTTTGGAGATCCCATTCCTGCTTTCTAATCTAAGGCATACCCCAAACTCCCCAGTTCCCTTTCAATGTAGACTCACTCTAGAGGCAGGTCAAGTTTGTACCAATTGCTAATAGTGACCTGATAATTTTTTTACCACATGCAAGAGAAGGAAAATCTTTCAAAAGCAGACCATTCACTTCATTTTTATTCCTCCAGCTAGATATATCCCTCCTATTCTCTTGGCCCATTTGTGTGTCATTGCTTTATTGTATCCTTGGACCTTGCCAGGTTCTAAATGGGAGGAGAAGGGCCTTGGGCTCTCCCAGAAGTCAGAGTATGAATGGCTAGCTATGCTAAGTGTCTCATGAGACTCCTGGAACTTCTGGGCATGAATGGACCTCAGGGGAGGAATGCATCAGGATGTCAGTGGGTCACAGACTCTTTCATGGAGGAAGAGAACCATCTCTGCCTCAAAGGATAGGGATGATTTAACAGAGCAGAGAATGGGGAGTGTCATCCAGCCAAGAGCCTGGAGTAAACAAAGCAGAAGAGTGGGACTCTAGTGTTTAGGGTCCAGATGCTACACTATTTTGACCTGACTTTGTAAATGCAATTTTATTTTTCTGATTTGAGTCTTTCTCAAAATATAGCTGGTATTTATAGGATAATGCTGCAGCTGAAGTTCTTAGATGGAATAAAGTGATTATGCTGAGAAATCAGGGAAGCTTAGGACATGGATTTGTTCTTAATCCTTTTTAATTGGAAGCCCCCGAGGAAACAGCTGTCTCTGGCCCTATATTCACCTGCAGATTAAATGAAACAGAAATTACTTGATAATTTCTCTTGCCCTTGGTTAAAAAGCCTATTTCAGGGAGGAACGTAATGAACAGTCAGCAAGATGGCGAGGATTGCTGTAGTTTCTTACAATTATACTGTTGGTGTGCAAAGAACAAGCCAGCAGCAACAGATAATGCAGATGAGCTTCAATCCCACGAATTTATTCTCTGAGTCATCTGCAGTCAAACCTACTCCTCATAGTGAAAAGGGTAGATGATATCTTGTTTTTAAAAAGTAGATTTTTGTTTTTAAAAATTTAAATTAAACTTCAATAAGCATGTGGAAGTAACCAAGCATAAATTTTCATGGTCTTAGGTTACAGTATTCAATAACTGGTTAATTAAGAATATTTTAGAGAGATTCTCTGAGTACAAGATTCTATGAATTATGGAATATTCTAGGACAGAGGGTCCTGGGTGACACTGTTTAAATAACACTAATTATTGTAGATTGTTCTAGAATAGGTTTCTATAAGTCTGTTCTAGAACAATTTATCATAAATATATTACTTTTACTTTATTCTATTCAGCATATGTGTGATCTCTTCATTGGAGTCTCACTCCTCCGTGTCTGCAGTGTTTTCTAGTTTTCTTGGGTTTCCCACTGAATTAAAATTTCTTTCAGTAGATGATACAATCTGAGGTGTTATCAGTCATGACTATTGTGGATGGGATTAGTTGCTTATAGCAAACTGATCATGCAAGAGCTCATCCTGCAAATACATCCAGGAGAGAAGGAACCCTGGAGTCCAGGTCACGATTTGCCAAGGGCTACTTGGTTCATCATTTGAGGTATTTGGATTGCTGGCAACAGAAACTGACTCTAGTCAATAAAGGGGGAAGAAATAAGGGATTATATGGAACTGAAGGAATAGATGAATAAGTGAAATAAGTAGCACAAGAATCTGGGCAGAGCTGGAGAAATACTGAGCAGAGTGTGATGTCTTTGGGTTGTATTTATTGGGTTGTATTTATGTATTTGGGTTGTATTTATGTTATTTTCTCCTTTTCAATCTCTACAGGAAATCTGAATCTTGGGTGGGTATGGGGAGCATCCAGCCCTGGTTTATCTCCCCTTGGTCAGGGGAATGGAGGGCATATTATTTTTGGTCAGGTTTTTTTTTTTTAAGATTTTATTTATTTATTTGACAGAGAGAAACAGAGCTAGAGAGGGAACACACGCAGGGGGAGTGAGAGAGGGAGAAGCAGGCTTCCTGCCGAGCAGGGAGCCTGATGTGGGACTTGATCCTGAGTCTCCGGGATCATGACGTGAGCTGAAAGCAGTCGCTTAACCAACTGAGCCACCCAGGCGCCCCATTTGGTCAGGTTTTTATTTATTTATTTATTGGGGTGGAGGGAGCAGAAGGAGAGGGAGGAGAGAATCTCAAGCAGACTCTACACTGAGCTCAGAGCCTGACGGGATCTGTCCCAGAACCCTGAGATCATTACCTGAGCTAAAATCAAGAGTTGGGATACTTAACCAACTGAGCCAGCTAGGCCCCCCCGGGGGAGGGCATCTTCAATGACAGATAGCTCTACTGAAACCATAATGGTCTTGGTAGTGGTTCAATGCAGGAAAGGCATGAGGTTGTTTTCAAAATCAAGTGAGTTGGGTTTTGGGTCCTGAACAAAAACAGACATCATCTCCAGACAGCTAGAACGTTTTCTAATATTTGCAAAAAGGCAGGACAGTTTTTTCTATTCATTTTCATTATAAACTTCAGGGTTTCCAAACAAGTTTGTCAAGGCTTAAATACTAAGTTGCCTGTAAACTAGGTAATAAACATTAGCGGTAATAAGCATTAGAGCAGAGGGACAATTGGTAGAAACTGCAAAAACTCTGAAGTATCCCTTTTGAGATTCATGACTTTATTTTCATTCTGAAGCATAAAAAAGATAAGTAATATCTCATATAATTAGTTCCATGTTTCTAAAGGAAATTTCCGTAATATTGTAGATAGCATCAGTGTAATATGGTGGAAAAAGCCTGGACCTTGAGCTAGAGGGGTTTATAAACTTGAGTTTTGTTTTTTTGTTTCTGAAAAAAATTTTTTTTGTAATAGAGAACTAGCAATATCTATCTCAGAGGGTAGTTTCAAGGTGAGGCTCTTGGTATATATTAAATCCTTAATAAGCATTAGTTTCCTTCTTCCCACTGTGTGTTTGTGTATACATTTTTCTTTTTACATGAATCATATTCTAATGTAGATTACATTTCCCTGTAATGAGCTGAAAACCAATTCTCCTTCCTTCAATTTTATTTTTCTGCTTTGGAGCTGATGTTGGTAACTAGAGCAAACAGCAGATAGGTCTGTCTCTATTCTGAGGTCCATTTTACAAAAATATAATCATCTTTCCCTTAAGTGCAGATGGGACAATTTATATATCTAGTTGTCTTAAACATCTCATATAGCAATAGTCGGCTATAGTTTAAAGGCAAAATGAAATCCTCTGTGGATCTGAATCATAGCTTGAAGCAGAATTATCTAGTTATGAGTGCTTGGTTGAGCAAAGAAAAAGGAATATCTTACAACACTTAAATTGTACTGGATGGTAATAGTATGCCATTCATTGCAATTTAAGTATTCTAAAATATTTCTTTTTCTCTGCTCAACCAATTCCTCATATTGAAATGCTTTAATAGGGTGAGTCTTCCTAATTTTTAAATGAGGCTGAAAGTAGAAACTGGCATAGGAATAAACAAGAAGCTGTTTTATAGAGGCCTCGGAAGGAAGAGAAGACGGATCTCAGAACATGTAGAAGAAAGAATAAGTCATCTTTGAAAATACACAGGATTCCTGCCCTTATCAAAAGTTTTGCTTTCTGTGCCTTGGTTATAAATTTATCTTCATCAAAGGTATATATGGATAGAGAAAAACACAGTCTATATATGGTTCGGTACTATCTAGGATTTCAGACGCACACTAGGGAGCTGGGAATGTGTCTCTCATGGATAAGGGGGTCTACTGTAGTAGACAGAAATCCAGAACTCCTGCCCTCCCCACCCAGAACATGGAGAATGGGCTTCAGTGTCAACCAGAATAGAATTAGAATTCCAGCCCTGCCGCTACCTAGGAGCCAATTGACTTTGGAATCGTTTCTCAGTCTCTCTGTTTGTCAATGTCTGCATCACTGTTCCCAGGTAAAATGAGCTTAAATAATAACCAGTTAACAAGGTTACTGTGAGGGTAAAATGACAATACAAAGCACTTTGGAGTGATTGGAACATGTAGAACATTCCATAGATGATATCATGCTACTGGTTTAACACATTTAATTAAAAAAATGTTCTGAACTATATATTTAAATTATGCATTTATCAGGAATATACCTGAAAATTATGCTTTTATTTATGGTAGATAATCTTATTAATTCCCACATCCTAAGACTGAAATGTGATGTGATATGGTGTAAATGAAAACATGGACTCTGGGATCACGCGGATGTTAGCCTCCTCTGCTGAGGAGCTGAAAAGTTTGCACAAGTCACTATAGCTTGCTAAATCTCAGTGTCTTCATCCACACAATGGGGATAATAGAGTTTACCTTTTGGAGTTTTGGGAGCCTTATAAAACAACCAATGAAAATTGCCTGATAAGTATTAATGCACAAACACTAATTCTATTCTTTTGTGGTATTATTCTGAGACTATTATATTCCTGTTATACCTCATAGTTACTTTAGAATATGGGCAGAATAGAGAATCTCAGAATCACAAATAGTATATATTATAATGGAATCATAGAATATAAAATTTGAAAGCAAACCTGGTGTGAATGAAGTTTTAATATTGGTCATTGATGTGCCGGTGCCTTCGGAAGCCTCCTTGGTATTTAAGTTGCTGGTTAATTTCTGTAGTAACTAGTCCCCCACTGCCTTAGAATGAAGAGGCCATTATATTTATAGGCAGCTTTACATTTGTCAGAAAGTCTCTGTGTTGAATTGAAGCCTGCTCCTGGCAGTTCCCCCTCATTGGTCACAGCTCCAGATCCCAACAATCTTCTTCTCATATCCTGTTACTTTGAGCATGGTCTCATAGAAGAGCACCTGGTCTGGGGCGGGCCTTCATCAAATAGTTCCTAAATGAATGACAGAGGGAGTGAAGGACAGGGACAAGAATGAGAACCATTTAACAGTATGGATGTTTTACTCTCTATGCTGGGAATGTTAGCACATTTTCATCTGTGCTAAATTATAGTATATCACTCATGGTATAAGAGGGAAATGCAGAATCATTATGCGTTTTATAGAATAAGATTTATTGTAGGATTGCAGCCTTCCACAATTATGGAAGAAGCTGGAAAAGGAAGGGGATGTAAGGAGTTTCAGGATCAGGGAATCATCACCAGCCACCTCTTCTGAAGCAGTAGTGCAAGTGGACAGTGGATGAGGAATATGGGAAGGCAGAGACATCACCTGAGGAGTAGGACTGGGAAGGAAATGTGGTGGTGGGGGTGGTCTAAGGAGTGGGTTCTGCATGTGGTTGTCAGCTAGGAATGGCTATTGGTCAGTGTATTAGTTAGGGTTCTTCAAAGTAACAGAACCAATGGCATTGATCTATTGACTGATCTATCTATCCAACTGTCTGTCCATCCATCCATCCATCCATCCATCTATCCATCCATCCATCCATCCATATGCCTGCCTTCCTGCCTGTCCATTATCTGTGGAATTAACCTACATGATTACAGAGGCTGGGAAGTCTAAAATCTGCAGCGTGGGCCAGCAAGCTTGGGACCTGGGATTGTTGATGGCACAGTTCCAAGTCTGTTGGAGAATTTTGTCTTGCAGCAGGAGGCCAGTCTTTTTTTCTCTCTGTTCAAACCTTCAACTGATCAAATAAGGCCTGCTTACATTATGGAGGGCAATCTGCTTTACTGGGTGTTTGTCAATTTAAATGTTGATTGCATTGAGAAAACACCATCTAGTTTGACTCATAAAATTCACCCTCATAGTCAGCAAGGCTGTCAATCAAGGAAAGGTTGGTACAGAGGAGGGAAGAACAAGGATGAAAGCTGGAATCTTCCAGTACTTCTATCTCTGTACTTCATTGCATCTAGCTATAATGCTCGTTAAAGGAAAATGGCCCCCAGAAAGGGTTTCTGGGACTCACAGACCAAGTAGACAGGCTGACATAGTATAAAACTAGGTTGTTCCACTCCTTGTCACGTCAGTATGCACCTTCTTCATCCATATTCAACTTTCTAACACGATGCAACTACCAGTCGAATAGGCTAAAACATGGTAACGGTTTTCCAAAGTATACAAAGTCTCATCTGTCACATCATCCATCTCCCGTTGTTGTTATTCTTCCCCAAGTTGCATCATACTCTACCTTTGATATCTTGCAACTTAAACATGGAGACATAAGGTTAGCCAACTATTAAAAAATCTGATGATAGATTGGGTAATTGGAGAGGGGGAAGAAAAGAAGCACAATTGACTAACATACACAAATGTTCTCTATCTCTGTGGAAGAGGGTAGACAGATGTCCCATCATGACGAGTGGTGGACTTGGGACATGGATGCACAGCTCATCTACCTTCTGTCCACCACAGTGCTTCCCTGGACTGTGAGGTCAGCTCAGTCCAACTTGTGTAGTCTGTGAAAGTGATCCAAGATATTCACAAGACTCTTATATTACTGTTTGTGTTCATTTGCTCAGGCTGCCATAACAAAACAACCGCAGACTTCTAGGAAAGAGATTTGTTTTCTCACCGTTCTGGAGGCTGAAAGTCCAGGGTCCAGGCGCTGGCAGGTTTGTTTCCTCTGAGGCCTCTCTCCTTGGATGTAGATGTCTGCCTTCTTCCCGTCCTCGCCTGGTCTTTACTCCGTGAGTGTGTGCATCCTGATATCTCTCTGGATGTCTAAATTAGTTCTTTTTTTTTAAAGCTTTATTTATTTATTTTAGAGAGAGAGTATGAACAGGAGGGGCGGAGAGAGAGGGAGAGAGAATCCAAAGCAGACTCTGCTCTGAGCTTGGAGCCCGACACAGGGCTTGATCTCACCACCCTGAGATCATGACCTGAGCCGAAACCAAGAGTCAGATGCTTAACTGACTGAACCAGCCAGCTGCCTCTAAATTTGTTCTTCTTCTAAGGGCATTAGTCGGATTGGGTTAAAGCTACCTGAGGAGCTTCACTGAATTTACCTTTCTAAAGGCCCCATCTCCAAATACAGTCACATTCTGATGTACTGGGGGTTAGGGCTTCAACATATGAATTTTGGGGGGAGATTATTCAGTCCATAACCATGTTCTTATTGCTGTAGTTGGTCTGTGGGCTATGTAAGACCCACTTTAGAAGGCACAGTGGAACCCAAAGAAAATAATAAATTCCCTCTCTTCCCTTCCTTACACATTTTCACACTGGGAAAGTTGAGGAAAGTTGACAAACAGAGAGGAGTTGAAAGGTCCATGGAGAGAGGAATCAATGTCATCTGATAGAACCACTTTCTCCTCTCCTCCACCCTCTGTTGCCTCTTGGAGATGCTTGCTTACTGATTCCTCACTCATTCATTTGTTCTAACACAGAGTTCCCCTCCTCTGTGCCGAGGCAGCATGTTAGGCATTGAGGATATACCTTGATGTGGCATTGCCTATTTGCCTGGGGCTCGCCCTCCTATGGGGCAGACAGGGGTAATGAACACAGTGATTATACACAGACCCTGTAGAGGCAAAAACAACTGTAACAGTGAGTGCTGGAGGTGTTTGAGGTCGGATGGTTGATGGTGTTATGTAGGCAGAGACCTGAACAATGAAAAGAAGAGACCTTATGAAAAGTTGAAGAAAGAGATTTCCAGACAGAGAAAATCTTTTTGCAAGTGCAAAGTCCTTTAGCAGGAAAGGAATGTTCTAGAAACTGAGATGAGACCAGGGTGGCTAGAGCAGAGTGAGGTGGGAGAGGAAAGCAGGACAGCACCCAGAAACTTTCCGCTTTGGCAAGAGAATCTCAAGTGGGGATTCTCTATGATCCTTTCATCACACCCATGCAAGAAGCATGCGCTTCAGCCAGAGCTGGCACATTCTAAGGCAGATTAGACCTAGTGCAGTAAGATTTGGACGAAGGACTGAGTTGGGGAGGTGGTGTCCTCACTGGAAATTCTAGCTCTCACAATCCTGAGCATCTGTTTGTAGAGTCCGCCATTCTAATACTAAAGAATCCTCTGTCTTTCAGGTACCTTTCCTTTGCCTCTGAAGAGACACTGTTTAAGGGCAGTTAAGCTTGGCAGCACATTGTGTGAAATCTCTCACCAGTCTGACAGCTGGAGAGGAGCAGCTTATCGGAGAATGAGCTACGTCCTGGGCTCTACCTGCACCGGCTCTGACTTTGAAACTTGCCTCTTTGATGCCATCACCTCTTCTTTTCCTTGAGTATTTCTGACATTCTTCTTCCTGTCTCTTCACTCCTACCTGGTCACCTCTCCTCAGACAGCAGACCCCTCTCTGTTGTCCCAGTCTGTCCCCACTCCTTCTTTAGCTCTGCACACAGCCAGGACTCGTCATGTCCACATCATACCCTCCTTTCTGTCCCAGATTTCTTGCTTTGGGAACTTCTGCCACACCCATAATGCAAACTCCAAATCTGGGGCAGTCAGATTGTTTGCTTTCTCCATCCTGACTGGTTTCTAAGACTCACTTAAGAAAATATTATGACTTTCCTGATTGACTGTGAGATATTCCCCATGACCAGCTGGGCCACTGTCCTTTTCCCTAACTCGATTTCATTGATGAGCATATTTCTTAAGGCTTTTTAACGATGTGCAGATAATAACCCATACTTTGGGATCACAGCTTGGGTTCAAAACCCTGCTCTACTCCTTTACTTACAGCTGTGTGTTCTTGGTCATGTTATTTTGCTTCCCTGAGCTTCAGTTTCCCTACTTCTAAAATGAATTTAATAAAAGCTATTTACTGTGCTGTTATAAGTTTGGATGAGTATTGCAGCCAGAGTGGTCATAGATGACAAGCAATGCCGATGAATTTCCTTTTTCCTTCTCAATGCTCACATCACTGTAATATCCAGATAATATCCCCCCCCCAAATTATCCAGCCTTTTCAGATGAAGCTTGGCTGTGAATGCCTTGTGATCGCCAATGTCAGAGGCAAGGTCACATGGGCTTCTTCCTTTTGGTGCAGCCCTGCTCTCCAGAGGGGTGTCCCATCTCCAATCACAACAAATCACGTTGTAGCCTCATAAATTCAAGCAACACTGCTAAATTTGCCTCTCTTTTCATTCAAGGCCAAAGTTCATGTTGAATTTAATCAGGAATGAAGTGGCAACAGGAATAAGCAAACTGCAAACTGTATGTGTGACCACTAATGAATGCATCTTAGTATAGCTCCACTGCCTGGAGAGGAGGAACAGCCACAGGATAATGACAGCCTCCAGAAAAGGAAAAATAATTAATGACAACAGCAAGAAAATGATTCCAAAGTAATCAGGTTGCTCATGATACACAGGTTGGAAAAATTAATTCAAAAGACATTTCTCCATTTCTTCTGAGTAGGTATCAAAGATACAATACAATTAAAACAATGTAAGATGACTTTTATTATGGCTATATGGTTAGCTCTACCCTTATGCAAAGATGAAATACAATTAAAGCAATGTAGGTCATTTTACGTGATAGCTACATGGTCAACTCTACACTTTTCTCTTTACTGCAGGAAGGGAGGGGGTTGAAGAGAAAACAATTTGCCTTAAGCAAGTAAGTATTTAGGGCTGAATATATGCCTTGAGTAACCAAATAACCTCTAGGTTATAGTATGAAGAGGTTGAAGGCAAAACCCTATTGAGGTAGAGAATGGGCATCCTTGAGCTTAGTTGTTACAATCAGAAGATGTTTGAAAGGGGAAACCAGGAAAGAGCTATGGTGGCCAGAGAGAAATGAGTGAGGAGTTTAGAACCAGGTTTCTGACTGGAGAGTATTTTTGTTTCTTTCTCAAGCTAAGGAAGACTCCCATATCCCTCTTGCACCTGAGACAGAAAACATTGTAAGAAAGAAACTTCCAGGTAGCTTTCTTTCTTTCTTTCTTTCTTTCTTTCTTTCTTTCTTTCTTTCTTTCTTTCTTTCTTTCTTTCTTTCTTTCTTTCTTCATTTAAGAGAGAGAGAGAGAGAGAGAGAGAGAGAGAGAGAGAGAGAAGCAGACTCCCCACAGAATGGGGAGCCTAGCATGGGGCTCGACCCCAGGACCCTGAGATCATGAGTTGAGTCAAAGTCAGATACTTAAGCAGCTGAGGCCCCCAGGCACATCTTTCAGTTACCTTTGAACTGGAAGGCCATATAGAGTGTGATCTCTTCAGCATTTTAGCCTTTTTAGAGCCAGAGCAATTTGGTTGATAATGATTGATTTATAATGAAGGAAGACTACAGTAATAATAGTGACAAGGAGGACAAGGTGAAAATAATAATTTCCATTTACTGAGCTCTTATTACATGCCAGACACCTAACTCTACACACTTCCTAGCATGATCCATTTCATTGTTATGGGATTCTTGGTCTGAGACCCTTAATCTTTTTATCTATAATTTCCACTTCACCTCATTAGATCTCTTTCAAAATCTGAAAAATGGAGCATTGCATGACACAATGGACAGAAAGCCTTTGGCATAGTGTCTGTTACTGAGGAAGCATTCACTGCAAGCTGTATTCATTCTTGAGACTATTACAGGGAAATGTCTGTAGGCTCACGCCCAAGGGCTCCCATGACTCGGCTCACCATGCATTCACTTGTGTCTGTCACTCTACCACAGCAGGTGTTTTCCTCAGCCTTACTCACTCATCAGTAGACTGTATTCCTTCAGCCAGGTGCAGTCTCTTAGGCTCCAAGTTGACTTAGACCATTACCTAGAAGAATCCTGGGAAGAATTATTGACCCCTTGACACTTATCACACCACATGACTCAGTGGTACCCTAGTCTGTGCTTGAGGGAAGCTCACAGATACTTCGTAAGTCCTGGTATTATCTCTTCCAGTCTTGCCCTGCTTTCACTTTCCTCAACCCTATGGAGACCAACATCACAAAAGCAGGAGGAAGAAGGGCTTCAGGTACATTTCTCTTAAGTCAGTGTTCTCCAGAGAAATGGGATATTTATCTATCTATATCTATCTATTTATCTTTCTATCTATCATCTATCTATCATCTATCTATATCATCTATCTATGTCTATATCATCTATATCTATATATCTACCCATATCTATATCTGTGTATTTATATATCTATCTATATCTATATCGCCTATATTTATATATCATCTCTATTTCTATCTATATATTTATATCATCTCTATCTATATCATCTATTCTCTCTCTCTTTATTTATATGTAAATATAATGAGATTTATTATTAGGAATTGGCTCACACAATCATGGAGTCCAAGAGTCCCAGGACCTTCAAGGTGGGTGGAAAGCTGAAGTCCCAGGAGAGCCAA
Source organism: Spilogale gracilis (assembly GCA_004023965.1). Classification (NCBI taxonomy): domain Eukaryota; kingdom Metazoa; phylum Chordata; class Mammalia; order Carnivora; family Mephitidae; genus Spilogale; species Spilogale gracilis. Next base: position 40,014 of record PITA01015822.1, read on the forward strand.
TGGTCTAGTTCTTGTCCACAGACCAGCAGACTCAAGACCCAGGAAGAACCAACGTTTCAGTTTGAGTCTGAAGACAGAAATCTAATGTCTCAGTTCAAATGCAGTCAGGTAGGGGTCATTCTCTCCTTTTTTAGGGAGAGTCATCTTCTTTTCAGGACTTCAGCCTATTGGATGAAGCCCCCCTTGCTCCACTAAGGAGGGCAATCTGCTTTACTCAAGCTGCCCTTTAAAATCTTAATTTCATCCAAAACATCCTCACAGAAACACCCAGAATAACATTTGACATAGTATCCTTCCCACATAAAATTAACCATCATAATTCCCATTCTCATCGCTTTTTAAGCCCCTCTCTCATTCTGTCAGTAAAATGACCTTTTGCTCAAAGGTCCCAAGTAATTTAAATTTTGCCCACCAGGGTGAATTTTTATCTCAGAAACAAGAGCCGGGTGGATGAGATGAGGAAGGATTGGCAGGGGTAATTAAAAGTAATTGTTATAATTGCTTTTTGTTACACCCAACTAATTGGCAAGAAGTAACAAGGAGGGGGCCATTATGCAAATGTGTGGCTGCTCTGTTCTCCCAGAGGTAGAGATGTCAGAGCAGAGGATGAGTACCTCTCTACTGGTTAGTTTCTCGAGGGTCTGTTCATTATATTTTGTTCCTTTTTAAAAGTTTTATTCTTTTTATTTTATTATTATTGTGTTTTAGTAATCTTTACATCACTCTGGGGCCGAACTCAGGACCTTGAGATCAACGGTCATACACTCTTCCAACAGAGAGGCAGCCAGGTTCCCCTATACTTTCTTATCAGTAACACTTGACCTTCACAGGACAGATCTCTGCGATCTTATTTTTTTTAACTTTTCTTAGTCTACTCCAAGCAGGCTGTATTCAGAGTGACCATGACCCTGAATTCATGCTGTTTGCCTCTCCATCACTAACTACCACCATCCTTCTGACACATAGCTTTGGTCCTCAATGTCTTTCTTTTCCTCTGCATTCTTTTCTTCTAGCTTCTTCTGTTTGCTGCTGTTTGGGAAGATGAATCTGTATAACCTCAAGTTATTAATGACTTTTCCCTGTTATCTTCCCATCAGCAGAAGACAGATAAAAGCTTTGGGTCCTGTGCATCTCCATGAGAAACTATAGGAATTCTGAGGCTAAAGTCTTGCTAAAGAGGTAGTCACCAGTTTTATAATAAGTGACTCTAAAATTTAAGTCAGACTGCATCACTCCTCTAATCAAAACTCTCTAATGACTTTTTATCTCAATCACAGTGAAAGCCAAGCCCTACAACAGTTGACAACGAGTAGCTCAGTCTAATTCTCAGCCCCTCTGATCTTGTCTCCTGCAATTCTCTTTCTTGTTCTGCAGAACATCACCTGGGCAACCTGAGTCAGGAAGAGCCCTCAAGTGTCGGGTTTCCCTTGTACCCTAAAGTCAAAGACAAAATACAAATAAGATGCTTAATTCTTTCCTTGAAAATAAGGGAAGAGACTCCCCCCTTTCTCAAGAATTTTCTTTAGAAAACTCATAAATTCTTTCTCTCTTTGAAATGTATGTATCTTTTTAAAAGCTAAATAAGTCTCTTCTCAGGTTTATGACCCAGAAATGTATTCCTCAAGTGCTTCATCTCCCAATTTCTGTGAGAGGATAGGGACCTAACTTTGGCAGGTGCCTCATGCCAAAGCCACTATTGTCATAAACATGTCAGAGGTTTATTTTTCCTTTAGATAAATCCAGTTAGCAAACCCAGGTGGTGACCTCAGTTACCAGGTGAATGTGGGATGGTCTGTGCATGACAAATGGTGCTGTCAGTTCCTGTTAGAGAGAAGTGGTTATTGTTTATCTTGAGACCATGCATGTAATAGAATGTATCTGCTTGGCTCTATAAAATGGTAAGACTTTTCCTCCTTCTTTGCAATCTCTTTGTGGATTGCCTATGATACACACCACATTCTGATTTAATGACTATTCAATGATAGAATGGTTTTCTTTCTTTCTATCTCTTTCTGGGTTGGGAGAGATTTCGTTAATTACATTGCCCCAGCAATACCTGCCTGGATGTGCCCCCTACACTTCCAGGTCCCTGTGGCTCCAATTTCTCCCTCCACCCTTTCTTCTTGCTTCATTGCATCAGACAGTGCATTTTCCACTTTCTTTTCCTTTTTGGAAAGGATTTCCCTATATTATACTTTTCTTCCCACAACACTGATCTGCACAGACCAACTTTAATGGAAGAAATTCCATCATCTGAGTCTTCTCGGCATGTTTTTGGCTATGGAAACTCTTTCGTTTGGATTCTCCCAGAAGTCCTTAGACAAAGACTTGAATGCAAATAGTTTATTTGAGAGGGGCAAGGAACACTGGTGGAGGAGTAGGGAAGTGAGCAAGGAAAAAGAAGGCCAATAATGGGTGACTTATTAAGACAATTATAGTGGATGACAGGAGCTTAATCTCACATGGAAACTTGGAGAAGGGGCAAACATGCATATAAGAATTATATCATGGAGGTTCAGGAAGCTGGGGTATTTATTCACTCCCAAAAGTCAAGGCTGTAGGTGGTTATTCATTCCCTGGCACATCCAACCTGTCTTGCTTGTAGGCAAAGCTGCGCTCAGTGGCTCAACAAGAGGCCATCAGGCATAGAGGTGAGGATTCTGTCTGTGCATGAACTGCCCACGACGGAGGTCAGGGCAGCAAAGGGCAGGGCCCTGCAGGATCTTCAATGGGAACCTGCAGTAGGGCGCAGAGTGGACACAAGAATGCACAGCCCAGATGCCTTTGGTGATGGGCTTGGACCCAGCCTCTGAGCACATGGCACCCATAGAGCCTTCAGCCGTCATTTCTTTAGCTCAGCATCAGAACTGTGCCCAAGGTCATGCTCAGATCTAATGACTGATCTGCATGGGAGTATGAAGGTCAGGCCATGTTGATCCTACTTGGCACAGAGCTAGAAGGCTGTTCCAGCAGCGGAGACCACATGGTTAGCTGAGGCTGTGTCATGACAATATCATGGCTCTGCTTCTCCTTCTGCCCAGCTCTCCTCCCTGCTGCCCCCTCCCTTAGGACTGGTCCCAGGGCTCTGCTTAATGAACAATCTGCCCTCAAACCCCTTCCTCAAGTCTGCATCTCACACAGCCCCACCTGCTTTAATGTGGAAGCAGCAATTACCCAGGATCAAAACACATTGGCTGGATATTCTAAGATTTTCATCCCCTGCTAAGCAACGGTAAAGGATCTACACACCCTAGTTCCTCCACAGTAAGCAACGGCGGGTCCTTATAAAGGTAACAATCTTTTTTTTTAAAAAGATTTTATTTATTTGACAGAGAGAAACACAGCTAGAGAGGGAACACAAGCAGGGGGAATAAGAGAGGGAGAATCAGGCTTCCTGCTCAATCAGGCTTCCTGCTGAGCAGGCAGCCCGATGGGGAGCTCCATCCCAGGACTCTGGGATCATGACCTGAGCCGAATGCAGATGCTTAATGACTGAACCACCCAGGCACCCTAATGATCATTTTTAATAAACAATTTTCTCCATTCTTCTCAGGGAAAATTCTCTTCCAGTTTGGCCTGTCTTCTTTGTGCTTTGCATGGTTCTTGCATGGAGACCTCTTTTTCTTGCTTCAAGGACTTTAATTCTCAGTCTTTCAAGGCAGTTCTGGTCAACCATTCCACTTCATCAACTGATTTCTAAGGAAATATTTATTTCTCTGAAGTATCTGCCCAAAGCTGGCTACCACCTTAAAAGAAACGTTGGTGAACCATGAGAGACTAAGGACTCCAGGAAACAAACAGGCTTTTAGATGGGTGAGGGGTGGGGAGTTGGGTTGGCCCAGTGGTGGGTTCTAATGAGGGCACGGATTTCATGGAGCATTGGGTGTTAGAAGCAAACAACGTCAGGGAACACAACATCAAAACCAATGATGTGTTGTATGGTGACTAACAGAACACAATTAAAAAAAAAAGAAAGAAAGAAACATTTGCCTGAGGTTGAAGCTCTGGGTTTCACTCAGCTGAGTGCTGGGAATCTGTGTTCTTCCTTCACCTGCTGCATTCCCTTTTCCTGCAAAGGCACTAGGAGCAGAGTTTGAATTCCCTTCAAGGAAGAAACTCTTCCTCCTCAGTGTCCAGGCTGAGCACTCACTCCCCACCGCAGAACATGTGGGCACATTCTGTGATATTGTGAGCCAGCTCTTTGGTAGACGCAGCTTAAAGATGATATCCAGTATTTGGGATTTTACACCCTAAGACTGCAGTGTGGCGAATCAATGGAGAGAAAGGCAAATGAGACATCAGAGTTTTGTACAAACACAAAAATGTTGCTTCTTTACATTTACAAATAATCTGCTTTCCTAATTTGTTCTTGTTTTTTTATAATATAGGGCCATTTTTAAAAAGATTTATTTATTTATTTGAGAGAGAGAGAGAAAGCAGGTGTGAGTGGGGCTTGGGGATGGTGGTTAGAGTGAAAGGGAGACAAAGCACTTTGAGCTGGGGAGCCCAACATGGGGCTCAACCCCAGGACCCCGGGATCATGACCTGCGCTGAGATCAAGAATGGGGCACTCAACAAACTGAACCACCCAGGTGTCCCTCGAGTCATTTTTAATTCACCCAATAAGTATCTGAAACCTCATCCTAATTTTGGAATCATGGCTTCTTTCTACACACCCCGCTTATACACAAGGACTTGAACACAGACACACAGACACACAGACACACACACACACACACACACACACACACACACACACATTTTGGGTGAGGATCTCTACTCCTGTGTACAATTGCTATTTGTCCCAGGAGCTGAAAAACACTTCAACAGCCCCATAACTGAGAAGCACTCTGTATGTACCCTCTTACAGAGTCAAGCATAATACCTTGCAATTTGCCAGCAAACATTAGTTAAAATTGTTTGCTGTCAAGGCAAGCTGCAGGGTGGGAAAAGATATTTGCCACATATGTAACTGGCAAATGCAGACTACTAGAAACAACCCAGCTGTGTATCAACAATGGAATGGAATGGAAATAGAATGGAAAAGTAAAATGTAGCACATTTCTTGCAAAATATACTACACAGTAACAACAAGGGGTAAACTACAGCTTCAGAAGACACCCTGGATAAGCCTCATATTCATAATGTTGGGTGTCAGAACCAAGCATAAGAGAGTACAGCATGAGCCTATTTACTTAAGACCCTAGATAGGAGCAGCTAGATTACAGGGTCAGAAATCAGGATAGTGATTCCCTTTGGGGAGTTACTATTAGGGGGAGACCCTGCGGCAGAGAACGGGGCTTCTGGGGTCCTGGAAATTTTCCATTTTATTTGGACCCTGGTGGGTGGTCAAATGCTCTCTCTGTGATAGGCCATTGAACAGTTAACTTATTTGTGTGTGTGTATTTTCTGCATATTTGTCATTTTCCAATTGAAACACTGCATGATTTAAAAGCAGTCAGCTAAAAACAGAATTTACCAAACATTTTTTTGAGAACCTACCATGTGTTCTATAACAGGCTAGGACATATGTGAGTTTCAAATGAATAAACACATTGCTTTTAGTGTTAAGAAACTCAGAATTCAGTAATTTATAATAGGGGTATATTTGGGGAAGGGGTTGATGAGTCCCTGTTCTTCTAAGATTGAAGACAGAGTCAGGGAAGTTTTTCCTAATGCACCCGTGCTCCAACTTTAGGGTATCTATACATTATTAGAATCTTTACTTTAGCCATAGAGATAATCATAGCTGAAAGAATATGACAGCAATTTCAACAGTAACCACAAAGAAAATAAAGTGAAGCACTTGAATTAAGAAACTTGCTTACCTGTTGGTTTTGCTATTCAGCTTGTACAGCGAATGTATCTTGCTCAATGAATATTGAGTGTATTTGTTCTATAAAGGCAGACATCAGTATTCCACTGGGGATATAAGTAGGAAATGGGTATTGTTAGCAGAGAAAATAGTCCAGCTAAGCATTAATTAGAACTTCAGTGGGAATTTAATGCATGAGAATTGTTCTAGAATTTTTGAAAATTATATACTGGCTAAATTATTCCTAGGAATATTATGTGAGAAAAATTGTTATGTAACATGAAATATATCAAGGAAAATGATGTTTGCCATTTCTTGAATTAATTTATTTACTCTATTAAAGATATTTGGAAAAGTAAAGACATAAATTTAATGTTCTCTGTATTACTAAGAGATATTTTAGTTGGGCAACAGTATTAATGATTTTCACATAGAGCCTTTAGTATTTCAATAGTCTGCCTGATGGGTCTGGGATAGTTGATCAGAGATTTAATATAACTGATGTGAATATCAAACATTCTTTAGGCTATTAAAATGTCTGAAAAATGTATATAGAAAAACAATGATATGGTAACTTGCAGTTACTCATGAAGGCTGCTGAACTTGGAGATTGGCACAAATCTTGGCCAGGAAATTTGCTTTTATGACCCCATTGCTGACTGGTATCTTCTACTTGACAGAAATAATATACCACCCATGAGCCTCTCACTGAATTCAGCTTTCCCTGAATGTTTGCTAAGATTTATCTCACATAAGATGGATTGAACTTTCAAGGCTTAGGAAAAACTGTACATTTGTTTCCAACTCAGTAGCTAAAAAGTATGCCAACCTCATGTCACACTTGAAAGGAGGGCCTCAAGGATCATTCTGATGCCCCAGAAAGGGATGGCATTTCATGTCACCACTGAACATCTTAAGACTGAGGCTTTAAAAATACCCTTTTGTACTGAAACCCAAGTTAACATTAATCATCTGGGCTCTAATTAGTTTCTCACCAGTTAAGAATAACTTTTCAGTGATGTTTGGGAATTAAAAATTTCATTAAGCTTTGGGTAAGTACTATCTGGAAGTCGCTTGGAAGTACAGTTTACCCTTGAACAATGTGGGGGTTGGACGCCAACCCCATGCCACTGAAACACCACATATAACTTTTGACTCTTCAAAAAAGTGACTCCTAATAGCCTACTGTTGACTAGAAGTCTTATCCGTAACATAAAGTCATATTTTCTATATGTCCTATATTCTTACAAGCAAAAGAAAATGTTATTAAAGGAATCAGAAGGAAGAGAAAATGCATTAACAACACTGTATCTATCAAAAAAACCCCTCCCATATAAGGGGACCCATGTACTTCAAACCTAGGTTGTTCAAGGGTCAACTATAGTTCAAAAAAAAATCTCTGTAGATTTTGTAAATGTTGATTTATTGGTTATTTTCTTATCTATTATAAATGGGCTATCGATGATAAATACCTAAAATCAAGAAGCAAACTTTTGCTAACTCCTATATAGATCTAATTCATTGTAGAACAGTTGAATCCCAGTTGCCTCAACACTGAGGAATATTTGTATTTATGGCTTGAGATAGTGTTTTTGTATTCGGACAGCCAGACTACACTGGTAACAAATATACTCTCAGATATCAGCAATTTAATCCAGGAAGGTTTCTTTCTGACCCTGTCTCAGCCTTATTCATATCAGGCACCTCTCTTCCGGAGGCTGAGGCTCAGAGATCTGAGCTGCCTCAATCTTACTGCTCCCGTGTCTCTCTGTTCCCACCAGGCTGAAGGACCAAGGAAGAGGAGATAACGTGTAGAAGCCATACCAGCTCTTAAGGGCTTTGGATGAGATGAGACACGCTGCTCCCTTTGCCATCTGCGAGGACACAGTCATATGTCTTTGTGCGTGCACCCAGGAAAGGGAGAATTGGTGGTTTCTGCCCTGGCTACTTTACTCCACCAGAACTGTATTGTTTTGCACATCTCAGGGGCTTTTTCCTCCTTTCTGTGTCTGCTCCACCCCGTCCTCCATTTGTTGGTTTACCTCAAATGTAAATACCACTGAGAACTGGAAAGACCAAGGGTGAACTTTCTTCATTTGACATAGGACGTTCTTTTCCAGGCTAACGTATTTCCTTGCCACTTTACATGGTACAAGCTGGGGGTGCCCTGGGTGACTCAGTGGGTTAAGAATCTGCCTTTGACACAGGTTATGACTCCGGGGTCCTGGGATGGAGCCCACGTCGGGTTTCCTTCTCAGCAGGGAACCTGTTTCTCCCTCTCTCTCTGTCTGCTGCTCCCCCTGCTTGTGGTCTCTCTCTCTGTCAAATAAATAAAACTTAAAAAAAAAATGCTACAAGCTGTCTTCTTGGCTTTCCAAGACTCATATAAATACGTAAATTCATGTATCTATCTACCTCTCTATATATGTTATGGACATAAAATCTACAAAATATTTTAATTTGTTTTCTTAAAAGGATAAACAAAAAAGATGTTTGTATTTTCTTATAGAATTTTTAAGGGGATTTTAAGAGATTATAGGCATTTGAAAGGATTAAAACTTATCGAGTAATTATTAGTTAATTTAATCAGCACCTCATTTGGGGTCTTCATGTGTCTCAGCAATTCTGATAAAACATTATTGGTATTAGAGTAGTTCAAAGTGTCTTTTTCCCTTACTTCCATTTCTGTCTATTCAACTAAGTCTCTATAATCTTCTTTCCCTACCTGGTCTTTTTTTTTTAAATTTTATTTATTTATTTGACAGAGAGAAACACACCTAGAGAGGGAACACAAGCAGGGGGAGTGAGAGAGGGAGAAGCAGGCTTCCTGCTGAGCAGGGAGCCCTG
>PITA01015823.1:0-48806 GCA_004023965.1 Spilogale gracilis
GAATGATGAAACACATTTATTTATATTCTGCAACGTAGATAATAAAACATAATATAGGAAGCCTGAAGTCAATATAAAATGTCAAATCTAATAGCATAGTCTTATAATCACAGCCTCCAATCCAATTATTAGTCTTTAGGTCAGAATTTATCTACACTAAAAACAGACACATTTTTTTCCCCAGAGTCAAATTAGTTAATTAAAATGATTTATACATCCAATGGTCAAATATAAGGTATAGAGGTCTGACTGCATGTCAAAAAGCCACAAAACCTCCAGGCAAAAATAAGTGCTATAAGTGCTATGCAGACTACTGGGTATTTACCCCAAAGATACAGATGTAGTGAAAAGAAACATACATAAGCCATATGTACCCCAATATTCATTGCAGCAATGGCCACAATCGCCAAACTGTGGAAAGAGGCAAGGTGCCCTTCAACAGATGAATGGATAAAGAAGATGGTCCATATATACAATGGAATACTATGCCTCCATCAGAAAGGATGAATATCCAACTTTTGTAGCAACATGGACTGGACTGGAAGAGATTATGCTGAGTGAAATAAGCCAAGTAGAGAAAGTCAAGTATCACATGGTCTTACTTACTTGCGGTGCATAAGGGGTAATATAGAGGACAGTAGGAGAAGGAAAGGAAATGGGAAGTAGGGTAAATTGGGGAGAGAAACAAAACATGAGAGACTTTGGGCTCAGAAACAAACTGAGGCTCTTGGAGGGGAGGGAGTGGGGGATTGAGAGACCCTGGTGGTGGGTACTGAGGGCACGGAGCACTGGGTGTGGGGTATAAACAATGAATCTTGGAACACTGAAAAAATAAAATAAAAAAAAAAGTGCTATGCAGAAAATGAAAAGCCTTTCTAAAAGTTTTTAAGTAAAGGTATTTATTTTTAAACAGCCTAAGTACTCAAACATCAATAAAACACTGCAGACCTCAAATCTGTCAAATTACCTGCTAACTCATAACACTGTGTGCTTCTCAGGGCAGATTTTAATTTGCATTCTATGATATTGTGAATCAAAATAATTGGCAAAATGGCAAATGTTATACATTTTTAAAAACTTTCCTTATCTACTATTCATATGTTCATTGTAGAAGAACTGGAAAAATGTATAAAAGCACAATTTAGGAAAAAAAAATCCACTCAGAATCCCAGCTCCTAAGACATTAATGACATTTTAATCTCTGTTCCTCCGTGCATATATTAATGTAATTACTACTTCCAGGTCTTCATGATATAATAAACTCATGTGGGCTCTCTTGTAGATCTAATTCTCTCAACAGATCTGATAATCCCACTTGGCATCTATGTACCCACACACTTCCCTTCTCCTACAAAGCTGTCTATTCAAAGGTTGTACAGAACCCAGAATTCTGGGGTTGATCTGTCAGTGTCTTCTGTCCTTTCTCCCCCACTCCATCCCCCACCCAACCATACCTCGAATGCCCATACAGTAAGACCTCAGTCTAAACATACCTTCTTCCAGCTAACTCAAAGCTTTGTAGTGCTCTCTTAAGAAGAGGTGGTGCTTCATAGATACAATGATCATCAGTCTACATATTTACAGCCTCAAAAAGGAATTATTAGGAAAAGACACCTTCCTCTCTTACTAATAACAACATTGTCACTGGCTGATAAATGTAACCTTTTACTCACATTTGGCTTTACTTTGTGACTGAAAGAATCTACTTTCTCAGACAAATCTCTAGATTCAATAATAAACATCTGTCAAGTGCTTAAAAGGGCAGACATTATGTTTAGGACAAGACAGTGAATTGTGGATGAAGCAGACATGATCTTCTGGCCTCACAGAAGTAATATTTTAGTAGAGAAGATAGTCTGCAATCAAGTCAGCAGATAAATACGTAATTACATACTGGGATCAATGCTACAAAGGCAACGGACATGGATGTTGAGATAGAGCGCACATCATTGCCTATCTAGGTTTCTGATACAATGACCTGTGTGCAAGACTGGTAAGAACTTGGGAAGCTTCCCACCCAGTACACCAACACTGACCTTCTGCTCAACAGCATGCCACTGTACTAAAGAGATCCCACACTGGTTGTAACAGTTTTTGAATCAATTACCAAGGACATCTCATTTAGGAAGCTTCTATTAGACTTCCAGTTATAATAGGGGAATGTCTCCCTTTAACACAACTGTGGGCACCCTGCCTAAGAAGCTGATCTCATAAACTTTACAATATGACACCTTTTTTTGTATTAGAGAGGATGGAAATCTGGAGAAAGTTTTGGATCTTTGTTGAACAAAAGCTATCCTGAAAGTGTATATATCAAAAAAAAGGCCTACAGTGTTGATAGGATAAGGCAGAGAGCTACTTTGTCCTTCATGGAAGAGTAAAAGGAATTTGGAAGACGTGAGCAGGCAACTGGATAAATCAGAGAATAGGGGGGAAGGGGGAGAAAAACAGAGACATAAAGACTAATAGAGAATGAGAGTGGGAGGCAGGAGGGACAATAAGAGAAAAACATAAAGAGATACAAAGAGAAAGAAAAGGGAATGAGACATAAGACAGGAATGCATGCACACACATGTGCACACCCAAACATACAGAAACACACAGAGATAGCAGGAGGTGGGAGTGGGAGAAGAAAGCCCAAGACAAGACCTAACCAAGTTGAGGCCAATAACGTAAACATACAGTCCCTGAGAATTGCCCTGTGGCTGAGAATGTCTGATATTTCTAAAATACTAATAACTTTAAGTTTAATGTTCTCTTTCATTGTCTGCTATAATCTGTCTCTGTTAATCTTTACTTAAGTCTGCAAGCAATACTCCCCTTAAGATTAGAAGTGTTTTGAGGAATGAAGAAAGAAGAGAGGTAACCACAGTGGGGCAAACAAGCTGGTGGGAGAAGATGTTATAGGATCCAAGGGCCATGGAAGAATGAATAGGAGAAACAGGCTTCCCTGTGGGCTCCCTTGGCAATGGTGAGTGAACTGCCATTCCTCAAAATTAGTCTTGAGAAAAGAATGTGCAATATATAATAATACATAAAAGAAAAAGAATTTATATTTATTGAGTACCTGTTACCTCTGTGCTTTATAGATATAATCTCATTCTTCAAAAAACCCCTACCAATTGGTTCTAAAAAACTTTGATTTTTTTTCACATCAGAAATCTGAGAGGAAGTTTCCAGGATGGGGAGTCATGAGAGGGAACCCAAGAGAGGACCAGCAGACTCCCTGAGCTGTGAGACAAGAGAGACTAAAGTAGCTAGGGTTTTCAGAAGGAAATACTACAGATGAGAAACAGCAAGGAAAGGAGAGGGGAGGGATAGGGAAAAATTATACATATACAGATTCAGAAACCTCAGTAAAACCCAAACATAAAAAAATGTGAAGAAAACTACACGAAGACATACCACGCTTATATTGCTCAAACACAGTGATAAAGAGAAAATCTTAGCAGAAGCCAGTGGGGGAAAAAAGACATTTATGTACAGAAAAACTAAGATAAGGCTGACATACTTCTCATCAGAAACTATGTAAACAAGATAAGAGTGGAATAAAATCTTTAAAGTACTGAAAGAAAAAAAGTCAATCTAGAAACTATCTAAAAAAAAATGCTTCACAATTGAAAGTGAAATAAAGATATTCTGAGGAGTCCCCTTTACCCTCCTAAAAAAAAAAATCCCTGGGACAACATGGGCAAATAGAAAAGAAGTAGCAGGAGACATCAGACTTAAACTTAACTATATCAATAACCACATTAAATGTAAATAGTCTAAATATTCTATTAAAAGCCAGAGATGTCAGACTGAATAAAGAAGTAAGATCCAACTATTTGCTGCCCACAAGAAACACATTTTTTTAGATAAATAGACAAACGTAAAGAATAGAAACAGATATGCTAAAACTAATCAAAAGAAAGCTAGAGTGCTATATTAATATCACAGAAAGTAGGGGCGCCTGGGTGGCTCAGTTGGTTAAGCGACTGCCTTCGGCTCGGGTCATGATCCCGGAGACCCGGGATCGAGCCCCACATCGGGCTCCCTGCTCGGCGGGAGGCCTGCTTCTCCCTCTCTCACTCCCCCTGCTTGTGTTCCCTCTCTGGCTGTGTTTCTCGCTGTCAAATAAATAAAATCTTTAAAAAAAAAAAAAAAAATATCACAGAAAGTAGATTTCAGAGCAAAGAATATTACCAAGATTAAAACTGCTCATATTGTAACAACAAAAGGGAAAATTCATCAAGACCTAACAATCCTGAATGTTTATACATCTAAAAACAGTTTCAAAATACATGAAGCAAAAGTTGATAGAACTGCAAGGAAAAATACAGAAATCTACAATTCTTGTTAGAGACTCAATGCTAACTTTATAAAGGTATCTCAGTAAGGCTACAGAAGACTTGAATAACACTAACAACCAATTTGGCCTTATTAACATTTATAGAATACTTCAACAACAGTAGAATAAACGTTCTTGACAAAATCACCTAGAACACTTATAGACTATATTCTGGGCCATAAAATTAGCTTCAATTAGCTTAAAAGGACTTGGTACAAGGTATGACTCATACAAAAAAGATTCATACCAAGTACGCTATCGGACTATAACAGAATTAGAAGACAACAGAAAAATCCCTGGAAAATTCCTAAGTATTGGAGACTAAATAATATAATTCTAAATAAACCACAGGTCAAAGAAGAAATCAAAAGAGAAATGAGAAAGTATTCAGAAGTAAATTAAATTATATATAAAATCATAATTATAAATATATATATAAATTGTGGTATTTAATATAAAAATATGTGGGATATCACTGTAATAGTACCTAAGGGACATTATATAACATTAAATTACAAAAGAACTTAAGGGGTGCCTGGCTACCTCAGTTGGTTAAGCAGCTGCCTTCCACTATGGTCATGATTCCAGGGACCTGGGATTGAGTACCGTGTTGGGCTCCCTGCTCAGCAGGGAGTCATCTTCACCCTCTCCTTCTGCTGCTCTTCTCTCTGTCAAACAAATAAATAAAGTCTTAAAAAAAATAAGAAAGGTCAAATCAATGATCTCAACTTCCACCTTAACAAAGTAGGTAAGAATAACAATTAAACCCAGAGAAGAAGAAAGTAAAAAATAAAAATCACTGTAGATATCAATACATAAAAAGCATAAAAACAATGGAAAAATTGATGAAACACAAATGTGATTCTTAAGAAAATTGATAAAACTGATAGCAAGACTGATCAGGAAAAAGAGATAAATTTTAATAAAAATTTTAGTAGATGAATCTAACAGTATATTATCTATAAAATAGGTAGTACATCATGACAAAATAGGATTTATTTAAGAAAGTCAAGGTTGGCCTATATTTGAAAAATTAATGCAATTCATATTTTTTTCAAAGATATATTTTTAGAGAGAGAGAGTGCAAGAGTGGGGAGGGGCAGAGGGAGAGAATCTTTCAAGCAGTCTCCCCACTGATAGAGGAGCACCTAGAGAGGAAAGTTCAATCTCACAACCCATAAGATCATGACTGGAGTTGAAACCAAGAGTTGAACTGAACTACCAAGACACCCCTGTAATTCATATATTAATAAACCAAAATATTCTGTTCTCAATAAATGTATAAAAAGCATTAACAAAATCCAACATCCATTCCTGATGAAACAAAACTCAGCAAACTTGAAATACAAGGGAATTACCTAACTTGATAAAGGACATTTATGAAAATCATAGAACTAATATCATAGTTAATAGTAAGAGGACTGTTTTCTCCCTAAAGTGATGAACACAATGGGAAGGTATATTCTTACCACATTTATTTAACATTGCTCTGGAGGGTCTAGTTAAGGTAATAAGGGAGGCAAACAAAATAAAAGCCATCCGTATTGGGAAGTAAGAAGTGAACCATCCTTATTCATAAAAATTGTCTGTTGAAATCTACAGAAAAGCTATAGAATATACATTAATTTATTAAAATTGAAGAATACTAGACCAATATATTAAAATATATTGTATTTCTAATATACTGGTAACAAACAGAAAATGAAATTTTTAAATGCCATTTTAAATAGCATTAAAAGGGGGCGCCGGGGTGGCTCAGTGGTTAAGCTTCTGCCTTTGGCTCAGGTCATGGTCCTGGAGACCCGGGATCGAGCCCCACATCGGGCTGCCTGCTCGGCGGGAAGCCTGCTTCTCCCTCTCTCCCTCTCCCTGCTTGTGCCCCCTCTCTGGTTGTGTTTCTCTCTGTCAAATAAATAAAATATTTTTAAAAATAGCATTAAAGGGGCACCTGGGTGGCTCAGTTGGTTAAGCGATTGCCTTAGGCTCAGGTCATGATCCCGGAGACCCGGGATGGAATCCCACATTGGGCTCCCTGCTTGGCGGGAAGCCTGCTTCTTCCTCTCTCACTCCCCTTGCTTGTGTTCCCTCTCTGGCTGTGTTTCTCTCTGTCAAATAAATAAAATCTTTAAAAAAATTTTAAAAATAAAATAGCATTAAAAACTATGAAATACTTGAGAATAAATGTGATAAATTACTTTGTAAGCTATAGAAGATTATTGAGAAAAATTAAAGACCTAACCAAATGGAGAAATAGATCTTGCTCTTAAGTCTCAAGTCCTAATATTGTTAAGCAATCAATTGTCTCCAATTTGCACTATAAATTAAATGCACTGACAATCAGAATCCCAGGAGGTTTTTTATAATAGAAAATGACAAACTGATTCTAAAATTCATATTGAAATTCAAACAACTTAGAATAGCTGAAACAAGGGTGAAAAACAACAGAGGCGTAGGTAATCAGTACAATGTACTGTAGTAGACAAACAGATCAATAGACAGAACAGAGTCTAGAAGCAGAACCAGATACATGGACTACTGATTTTCAGCAAAGATGGGAAGGCAGTGCAGTAGAGAAAGCATTTTCAACAAATGCAATTGCAACAATTACATATCGACTTGCAAAAACATGAACTTCAGTCATAATCATCACCACATAAAAAGATAACTCAGAATGGATTATAGATCTAAATAAAACCTAAAACTAGAAAACTTCCAGCAGAAAGCACAGGTGATACTTTTAGTGGTCATGGGTAAGCAGAGATTTCTTAGAACACTAAAAGCATGAGTCATAAAACAATTTGGAAAATAAACCTCATCAAAATTAAGTACTTTTATTCTTCAAAGGACACTGTTAAGAGAATGAAAAGTCAAGCCAAGGACTGCAAAACCTATTTTAAAATCATAGGTCTGATAAAGGACTTGTTTTGAAAATATATAAAGAACTCTCAAACACAATAATTATTTTATTTTATTTTTTTTAAAGATTTTATTTATTTGACAGAGAGAAACACAGCCAGGGAGGGAACACAAGCAAGGGGAGTGAGAGAGGAAGAAGCAGGCTTCCTGCTGAGCAGGGAGCCCGATGTGGGGCTCGATCCCTGGTCTCCGGGATCATGACCTGAGCCGAAGGCAGTCACTTAACCAACCAAGCCACCCAGGCACCCCACAATAATAATTAAAAAAAAAAATCAATAGAATTTAAAAATGAGCAAAAGACTTAAGCAGACTTCATGAATATACTGTATACTGACAGTCATTCATATGAAAATATGTTCAATAACATCAGTCATTAGAAAAATATAAAAAAACACCATGTGGTACCACTACACTCCCTCTAGAATTGCTATGGTTAAAGAGATTAACTATAGGGTGCCTGGGTGGCTCAGGTCATGATCTCGAGGTCCTGGGATAGAGGCCCGCATCGGGCTCTCTGCTCAGTGGGGAGCCTGCTTCCTCCTCTCTCTCTGCCTGCTTGTGATCTCTCTCTCTCTCTCTCTCTCTCTCTGTCAAATGAATAAATGAAATCTTTTTTTTTTTTTTTAAATATTAACTATACCAAGTTGTGGTAAGGATGTGGAAAAACTGGGAGTCTTACACATTTCCCTGTGAATGTAAAATGTTGTAAGCACTTTGGGAAATACTTGGCAAGTTCCAGAACTGTTAAACATGTGTCCACTATTATGTTCCAGCCATTTCACACTTAGGTATTTACTCATGAGAAATCAAAGCATACGTCCACACGAAGGCTTGTGTATCTATGTTCCTAACAGCTTTATTGGTAACAACCAAGAAAACCCAAACAATAAAAACCAAATAAACGCACCGTCCTCTGCCTACCACCAACACAACCTAGAAACAACCTACATGTCCAACAGGTGAATATATGAACAACCTGTGGTATATATACATACCCTAAACTACTATGTCTAACAATAAAATGGAATAAACTCTCAATACATGCTACAACATGAATGAATCTCAGAATAATGATGAAAGGGGCCAGACCAAAAAGAAGTGTACATACCACATGATTCCATTTATATAGCTCTCTAGGAAATGCAATCTGATACATAGGAACAGCATTAAGATTTGTGGTTGCTACAGAGGTGGGGGTAGGTAGGGAGGGAAATGAGAGACTGGAGAAAACTTCTGTTCACTGCCTTGACTATGCTGATTTCATGGCTGCATACATTTGTCAACACATATCAAATTGAAAGCTTTAAGTACACACATTTATTTGCATGTCAGTTATACCTCGATAAAGCTTTTTTTTTTTTAATATTTTATTTGAGAGAGAGAGAACAAGCATGCATGAGCAGGGATTGAGGGGCAGAGGGAGAAGCAGACTCCCCGCTGAGCAGGAGATCATCACCTGAGCCAAAGGCCGACGTTTAACTGACTGAGCCACCTGGGTACCCCAAAGCTGCTTTTTTTTTTTTTAAGGAGTATTTAGGGGCACCTAGGTGGCTCAGTTGGTTAAGCAGCTGCCTTCTGCTCAGGTCATGATCCCAGGTTCTTGGGATCCTTCTTCTGCCTCTCCCTCTGCCTGCCACTCCATCTGCTTGTGTACGCACTATCTCTGTCTTTAAAAAAAATTTAAAATTCTTAAAGATAAAAAGTGATCTCATCCTGGGGAACCTGGGCAGCTCAGTGGCTTAAGCAATGGACTCTTGACCTCAGCTCAGGTCTTGATCTCAGGGTCACGAGTTCAAGCGCTGCACTGAGCATCGCATTGGGCACGGAACCTACTCAAAAAAAAAAAAAAAGTAATCTCTTCCTATGTATTTGATATCATTCAAAAGAAATACATAATGCTCCTAAGAAATCAGGTTAAGTATGAAATACAGTTAAGGATATAAAAAGCAAGTATATTTCCTTGCCTTTGGATTATACAGGAACGAGGCCCTCATGAACAAGTATGCGAAATGATATGCTATGTTCACGTTAAGAACATCACCACAGAGGAAAAGATTAACTGTTTTTAAATGAAAAAAAAAGACCAGGTATGATGTTCTTTATGTAATTACAACCCACCCTCGAACAGCTCTTGTTATGTTGACTGATAACAGCTGAATAGTACATTTTGTATGTTACATGTAGTATATACTATCATCTTAACATAAGCTTGAGAAAAGAAAATTAGGAATAGAAAATACATTTACAGTACTGTATTTATTACAAAATCTGCATAAATGGGACACCTGCGTAGCCCAGTCCCTTGGGTGTCTGGCTCTTGATTTAGGCTTAGGTCGTGATCTTGGGGTCTTGGGACTGAGCACTGAATCTGGTTCCACACTCTGTGCGGAGTCCCCTGGGGATTCTCTCCTCCCTTCCTCTGCCCCTCCCCATTTGGGTGCCTACTTGTGTTTGCGTGTGCTCTCTCTCACACTCAGATGAGTGAATAAATCTTTTTTAAAAATCTGCATATAAGTGGACTTATGCAATTAGAACTTCTGTTGGTTCAGGGTCAACTATATTAGTAAATTTGAAAAGGATAATGTTTACATGATCGCAGATATGATACAGGAGCAACAATGCGGCTGTATAAAGAGACAGAAGCCACTATTCCTTTGCTGTGAAATTATGCCAGATTGGTACCTTGTTCAGCTCATAATCTTCAAGGACAAAATTTCTGCTTCTCTGAGTTAAAATATGAAAACCTGAAGTGTATTACAATGGATGAACATGTTTTGGGGAAAAAAAAATTCAGGACAACATTCCCATCAAAGCAAAAAGTTCTATTAGACAGTACTTTTCTCAGTCCTGTATCTTAATTAAGGAGGGATATATTTTCAAAAGCATACAGGGATTACTCTCCCCTCTTACAAATACCTTGGGTATTTTAGCCAGTATTTGCAATATTCTGTAATATATCAAAGTCCTTCAAATATGATGTCACACCACACTGAAAAATCCCTCTTCCCCAAGTTGGATCAAAACAAGGTGTTTTTTTGTTTTGTTTTGTTTTTCTAATCACTGCTTGCAACCATTTTCGATATGCTCATTGACTTCTCTACTTGGCTACAGTCATACAAAGAACGAAATATTCCAGCTGTGTAAAATGATCTCCATATTTGACCTTTCCCATGATACAGAGATAAAAGGCAACTTGCATGAATTTGGAGCACAATTCGTGCATGTGAAGTTCAGCACTAAAATGCAATCCCTAAAACTTCTCAAACCACCCTTAGTGTATTTTATGCAAGTTGAATTTTAAACCGCCAGACATTCAGAAACACGTGAACTAAATTACTGCCCAAGAGAGTGCTCTTTCTAATTTATCCTACCCTTTCTTTGGATTTTTCAAAAGTGTTTTCCCAGAACTAAATGACATCAATTTCTAATATGAACTTATATCTCTGCCTCAACTTGTTATCAGAGCGCAGATTAATGACCATTGTGACTGAGACTGAATAATCGTTCTCTTTTTAGTAATCAAGTTCCCGTGCCTCAGTTGAGAAAACTCCAGATGGAGTGACTGATAGAAGGGAAGGACCTGCTGTCTTCAGAGAGGTCCGGTTAGAAGAAAATGCTCAAGACAGAAGCGTCTCTTGCCACCACAACTCTCAATCTGGAATCAGTGAAGACAGAAATGAAAACCAAAGGGCCTGACCACACATGGGCATTTAGCCGTGAAGTGCAGGTCCAAGCTGACTAAAGCAGGGACAGTCTTTGTTTTTGTCTCGCTTTGGCTCAATTCAGCATTTCATGCCAACCAGAGCTATTTGGCAGTTTGTACATACTTCATATTTTTGGAGGGAAAAATAATTATTAAGAACTCTGGCACTGGGCAATTTCTAAACACGGAGTCTACAGCAGAAAGAAATTATCAGTGTTCTTTGATGGTAAACATGGAGCCACCATTGGACATTATCAGTGAACACCTTAATTAAGAGTTAATCTCGTGGCAGGGATTAGGGGAATGTTGGCAGAGAACAAGGCCACGCGTGGCACAACTGGGGAATGAGAAGGAAGCCTGGCAGGAAACCCAAGCCCTGAATACCTAGGGGCTTATTTGGGGTGAGGGGCACATCTAAGAAAAATTGAGATTCCCTAGAAATGAAGTGAAAGGCATTAGTGTGGGGGTGAGGCAAAAGGCCCGTTTCTATTCCTAGACTGTTAGGTAACTGGGTTTGACTGTTAGGCGACTAGGAGTAACTTTCTGTACCCATATGCTTTGCCATTTGACTTTGGAGTTATTCCCAAAAAGATGAAGGATATTTCTCTACCCAGGTGACCTGCTTTGTCCAACAGAATAACAAAACAGTTCAACGCTAAGTCCTGAGAGAACCTGCCTGGGCGAGCCTGCTGGAAGATGAGAGATGTAGCAATGCTCAGCTGCCCTGCCCTTCCCAGCTGAGGCCTGCCTAGATCAACCAAGAGCCAGCCAAGATCATCTACGCCACAGAGCTGACCCGTGGCTTATCCAAGCCCATGGGCAATAAACATTTACTGCACTATGCCACTGACACTGTGTGCTTGTTAGGAGGCATTACTGTGGTAGTAGAAAACCAATTGCTCTAACACCAACACATTCTGAAATGCTTGAAAAGCAGAGTTTAACTACATGGCCTCTCAGATCCTATATAGTTCAAATTTCTGCCACTGAGCCAACAGGTCTTGGGCTCACTTGTCAAAACCTTTTCCTTAGACCTATCTATCTATCATATACCGGCAATCGGCCTCGTGTCAACCTTATTCATGCAAGCGCCCCTCCTGGATAACCATCACTTATGTTCATTCTGCCTGCAAAGTTGAAAGGCAGGAATAGCAAATGCCTGACTCCATGAGGCCCAGGAAGCCTCCAATAGTGCTGATAAGGAACAGAGGAAGAAGCAAAGAAGATAGTCAATACCACACCCTATAGAATCGTTCACACTCCTTTAGGTCACCTGTGGGCACACCACTTTCTTTCTCCCCACTCAACATGACTCAACTGTTATCTACAAGGCCCCTAAAAGAATGTATGTCTATCAAAGTTAAACGTGAATTAAGTTCCTGCAGGAATGAGTTCCAGCCTCCATTCTGTTAAGAATGCCATGACTATGGGCAAGTTGTCTGACCTCTCTTAGCTTCCATTTTCTCATCTATAACTGAAGATTAATACCTACCCAGACTACTTCAGAGGACTCTTCCAAGAGAAAATGGGCTAACATTGATAAAAATGCTTTTAAAATCCTAAGGTGCTCTCTGAAATGTCAGGCTCTGTCATGAGCACAGTTGCTAAGGGCAAAGGTCTTTGTTAGGGGAATGATAAGGCAACTAGTTAAAACCTGGTGGGGGGGGCGATCTCTTGAGGTCTTGCATAGAATCCCACTTTTCCAAGCAACACTAAGTAGGATCCCAATGACCCAGCGGAGAAAAATATCCTCTCTCTTTCCTCTACTGAAAGTGATACCTTGAAAAATGTCAAGCCAAACACTGAAAGTAGCTACTCAAAGATCTTGCCCTTTCGTCCTTACTTTAAATCCTACCTTAACAAGATAAAAAGAGAAGTTGGAGACCAACAGCGGTCTTATGATCGGTCATCCGAAGGCAGAGAGCAAGGAAAGCTGAATAAAGCAACGAGGTCTCCAACCCTCACCCCCCAAGGGCATTCAGACACCACACAGAGTTGACCTTCTTAGAAAAGATTCTGATAACAATTTCCTCCCCACACATTACTGTGAATCTGTTCACAGCGAGAAAACCAACAGACAGATGGCAGAGTAAATATCAGATGCCAAGTATACACTGTTTCTTCCATGTGAAAGCCAAAATCAAAGTGAAAGAGAATCATCTTACTTTTATTACTGTCTCCATAACAAAGGTTAACTGAAACTAAAGTAGATCTGTCCATAAATAAAAATAGGAGCACCATTATTCCAAGTCATTCTTTCATTCATCAGATGGACATAGGGTTTTGTTTTTAATCTCATACAATAAAGGCAACTAAATATCCTGTAAATAAATCACACACACTGATGATCATTCTCTTAGCTAAACTCCCTGAGGCATCCTGAATATAAGCAAATATACCAAATTCCATTCAAACAGCAGACACGATGCCCACAACCCCTTCTTTTACACACTTCCTGTGTATTCTTGTCATGTGCACTATACTCCTGACGTAGACAATACCTCACCAGCGAAGTCATTTCAGGATGGACTGAAGAAAATAGTTTTCTGGATTTATTTATATATTTGGTCTCCAAACAGTAAAGTTTCAAAGTGAATATTCTCTGCATCTAAGCCATAATTCATGTGTCTGGGGGGAAAGAGAATTACCTGTGGGTCTATCACTTCTTCCTCTTTCTGTCCCTTCCTAGGTGTTCCTCATACCTCTTACTTTAGGAAGGGTTGACCTTCACAAAACCAGAACTTCTTGTAAACTCTGTGCTGGGACTTATTAGCAGGAAGAAAACCCAGAACTTCTTATCTAAGTTTTTATCAAGTCATTCCTAGTCTGCCTTGATTTCTTCAAAAAATTAACTCAGAATTTTTGGATTTATGGGATACAGCCTCCTGGGAAATGGACATTGGTTACACTGGTAGGGAGTTTATATGACTAATCAAGTATAAAAAACTGAGAAGCTCTAACTCTAAATGGCTTTACCTGGACTAACTTGTAGCACACTCTTAGGCCATATTATCAGTTACTCCTAAAACAAAATGCATCCCACTGCATAAAAATAGTTTTAGGAATCAGAGGTTCCAGACCCCTTCAAAGACAGATGTTGGGATGCTGAAATTGTGCTTATGCTTTGTTCATATTCTGCATTAATTACCAGTAACACCTGATGTTGGGTAAGACCCATGATCCTTTGTGGAACAACCTGCTAGACACAGTGTCTATTCCTTAATAAACATTGTAGGGGGGAAATGTCCTAATTCCCTGAAGTACCCAGAAGTCTGAGAAAGGATCAGATGTGATTAAGTTCAGGATTTTACAATGGGGAAATTATCCTGAACTACCCATCATATTGGGGAAGAAGAAGACACAGCGGAGAAGGCAATGTGAAGAGAGAGATTCGAAGAGTGGAGTGATGTGGGCCTAAGACAAAGAGTGCTGGTAGCCAGCAGAAGATGAAAGAGGCAAGGGACAAATCCTCAGGAGGGATACCTCGATTTCAGCCCATTGATCTTGATTTCAGACTTCTGGCCTTCTAACCTGAGAGAACAGATTCCTACTCTTTTCAGCCAATAAGTTTGTGGTGATGGTTACAGCAGTCACAGAAAACTAATAATACATACCCTAAAAATGCCCTACAACAGATCATTAAATAGGAAAACCCAGGAAAGCAACATGGCTTCGTCCAGAACAAATAATTTCTGTGATTAGCTCATTCAACTTGCAACACTGTCCTGTGCTCCAAGTCTCTAAGACCTAGACCATGTAGGAGCTAGTCCATAGGAGGTTCACTACCAGCAAGGACTTTTCTGATTATCTTCACATCCCCCATACCTGTCCCCTTCATGGACATTCCTAATATGGCTAATGAATGTATTTTAAAAAATGAACAAATAAAGAGTTTGAGGGGGAAAAAAAATCATCAAGTTCATGCTGGGTGACCAGATGGCTAGCTAGAAGTGGATTATGAATTGAACAGAAGACTGGCAGACTATTCTGACTATCTCCCTGATGACAAGCAACATCCTGGCAGAACTCTTTCACCTTATGAGGGCTGTGTGGTGCGATGAGAGTCCTGAATGATGTTCCATACAAGTTCAATGTTGTCTCTGTTTTGACTGAGGACTGCTTTGGTCTTGCCTTTGGGTTCAGTGGTTGGCACAGCTACAGCATTTAGCCCTGGTTCTCATTTTCTTTCCATGTTACCCGAATATCAAGTTTTACTGTCCATGTTTGTGACTGAAGCAAAATCAGCCTCTTCCAGCTACAGTGCAAGGTCTCTTGGGGAATGTGTCATTTATTTGCCTATGACGTGAGCTACTGAAGTTCCAAAAGCAGGTGAACGGGGGTAGAGAAGAAACTTCCCAACCACAGGAAGCTTTGTTTCTTTCAAGTCAGGTTTTCAGAGTACGTTCCTCAGTACCTGATTTGAGAAGTGTCCCCTAGTCAGAAGTAAGTAGAACATACATTACACAAAGCTAACTATAAGTAAAATTAATTATCTGACACTTGGGGTTATTCATTCTTTTTCTTTCGATTTCAGAATTGAAAGCTGTCAGTACCCAGTTATTTCTTATTAAATTGACATCTTAGTAAATTGCCATTGCCTTAGTCAAAGGCTTGAAATGGTGCACTTATCTTTATATGTCATTTTTCACTGTGAGTGACACATCAGAAAGCAATTTTCCCTTTTAATACCTAAAATACATTCGACATCTCCCATGCTTATTAGGAGATGGACCGCAACACTGGTGACTCAGTTTCTTTGTAAGATGAAAAATCCGACAAGAAGGAAACCATCGCTTGCAGCTGTTTAATTTAGCTGCCACAAGATGGGCAATTTTATATCTATAACTCATCTTGGCTAATGGACTACAAAACAATCAACCTAATATAGTAGTACATTTAATGCAATATCCTGGGTGCCTCAGATGATTGTCACCCATTAGTTTTAGACTCTTACACAGTGCATTTTCTCTAGCCACAAGGTATGCCGTAATCTCCTTCTGAGATACAGGCTCTGGCTTACAAGTCTGGGAGAGGGCCAAATAACCCGCATTTTACCAGACTCCCGGTGGCATCAACTCTGCTCCCCAGACTCCATCTTGAGTAATAAGGTTTTAAATGAATAAAGGACAGAAAAGCGAGTTAACTCTGCTTAAATCCTCAAAATATGAAAAGAAAAATAAGAGAAAAGGAGGAAGCGTTCATGTAAAAACCAAAAGAAAAACGAAAGTGTGAGTCTAATTTAATGGATTATATGCTTTTCTAACTGTTGCCCCAGCACCACCACCCCCTATAGACCTGAGTGATGAAAAGAATGTCTGCATCAAATAAGCAAGGTTTTAAAATGACTAAGGGCACGCCCAATTTTAAGAAAAAGTGTTTCAACAACTTTCCCATCTCCCATGTAGAGTAGAGGGGCTCCTCTAGTAATGATCTTGCAAAGACTGTTACCACTTTTTAAAAAAAGATTTTATTTAACTATTTGAGAGGCAGCCAGAGAGAGCACAAGCAGGGAGGAGAGGGAGAACCAGGCTCCCTGAGAGCAGGAAGCCTGACATGGGGCTCGATCCCAAGACCCTGATATCATGACCTGTGCCAAAGGCAGATGCCTACCTGACTGAACAACCCAGGTGCCCCAAGACTGTTACCATTCTTAAGGTGTCCCAGGCTCTCCCCTTTAGGCTGCTGGATCTGAGGCAGCTTTTGCCCTGCCCCATACACCTTTGACAGTTGCTATTGAGGGCCACCTGTCTCCATGGAGGGCACCTGATGGAAGAAGTCTTGGAAATCATCTTCTCTATCTTAACTAAGTCCTGCCCAGATTTCTCAGTATCCAGAAATGGCACAGACATCCCTTGAGCTGAACTGAAAAAGCCAATAGAGCCAAATCTCTATTTTTTTCTTTATATACTTTTCAAATTGATGTATAACTTACTACAATAAGTCTTACATGTAAGACTCGATGAATATTGACACTCAATATTCGTATACTCAAACAACAACCCAGACCAAGGTCTAACATATTGCTGTCCAATAGGACTTTCTACAGTGATGGCAATTTTCCATAAAGAAATATAATTATGCATGGCCCCATTCATTAGCTATTACCCAGTATGTCACTGAACACATCAAATGTGACTAGTGCCTTTGAGGAACTTAATTCATAAATGTATTTATTTTAATTAATTTACATTTAAATAGCCACAGTGGCTAGTGGCTGCCCTACTGCACAGCACAGGCCTAGAATATTTTCAGCAGTTCAAAGTTTCTCTTGTGCCTCTCTCTGGCAACCATCTCCAAACATGACCTCTCTTCTTTTTTTTTTTAATTGAAGTATAGTTGACACACAAAGTTACATTAACTTCAGGTGTATATAACCTCTCGTCTGACCTCCATATACCACAAGTGAATTTTGGCTATCCCTAGTTTGATGATGATCAAAAACATTTTCAGTCTTTAGATCTGATGCTTTATTTGAATGAATGGTGGGTAAATATGAGAATATGACTCTTATTTTTTTTTATCATTTTTACCTATAAGTGCTCTTTCAGGGGCAAATAGTTTTGGGTTTTGTTTCATTTTTTGAGGGGGCGGGGAGAGAGAGAGAGAGAGAGAGAGAGAGAGAATGCAAGTGGGGAAGGGAGGGGGAGGGGGGGAGGAAGAGACTCAAGCAGGCTCCAGGCTCAGCATGGAGCCCAGTGCAGGGTTCGATCTCAGGATCCTGAAGATCATGACCTGAGCCAAAATCAAGAGTCAGACACTTAACCCACCGAGCCATGAAGTGATCTGGGGCAAAGAGTTTTTTAAAACCTACTGAGGGTTATTAGTTCACACACATACATACACACAAGTTAAAAATGTTAACAGTCAACTTACCCAATATTCACTTAAAGTACTATATAGACAGAGCTTTCTAATGGGCTATAAGTCTTATTATAAACAACCCTGAGCATTCACCATATCTGGTATTTTAAACATAA
Organism: Spilogale gracilis; assembly: GCA_004023965.1. Taxonomy (NCBI): domain Eukaryota; kingdom Metazoa; phylum Chordata; class Mammalia; order Carnivora; family Mephitidae; genus Spilogale; species Spilogale gracilis. The sequence goes on from PITA01015823.1 coordinate 17,927, forward strand.
ACAATTATTTTTCTATCTTTTCCTACTTGTAAGGTTGGAAAATCCTGATGACCATGATTATCTCAGATGTTTTTGTAAACCCAACAAAATCCAGAGTAGTGTTTTGCATTTAACACCTGTCCAAGGTTCACTTATGCAAAGAAGATAAGTTCCTAAATTAAGTACTAATTTAAATGTTTGCTTTGAAATGAATGTTAATGTGAGATATTTTGCTGTGCCATAGGTTGATGTAATCACTAGTTATTCTTATTTTTTGCAATATTTATTATCCACTCTACTACTGCTACTCAAAGTAGCTGATATACAAACTTTCTGTTATGACCAATGACAAGATAAAGAACTTGAACAAGGATATAAATCACATCACTGTTTCTTTCAAGAAAGTCTTATACAAGAAAAACATCAGCTGGACTAAACAGTGTACTGAATGATTTACGCCCTAGCACGAATTTCACATTTCATTGTCTGACCAGCAGGAGGTCTGTGAAAGGTCTTCAGACAGCACAGGTCCGTGGACCACACTTTGAGTACTGTTGCCTTAGACAAATTCTTGAGAGCTATTCCGTAAAGAGAAATTACCCCAACATTTCTCAGTTCTTAGTCTCTGGTGCTTCATAATGCCTGACTTTTAGCAAGTATCCAATAAAATATATTTTTTTAATTTTATTTATTTATTTGGCAGAGAGAAACACAGCCAGAGAGGGAACACAAGCAGGGAGAGTGAGAGAGGGAGAAGCAGGCTTGCCGACGAGCAGGGAGCCCGATGTGGGACTCGATCCTGGGTCTCCGGGATCATGACCTGAGCCGAAGGCAGTCGCTTAACCAACTGAACCACCCAGGTGCCCTCCAATAAAATATTTTAAACAAATAGTTGTTGAGCCACATAGATCTTCAAGTATTTAACATATTAATCTTCGTTAGTTTCTGCTAGAACTTTTCTACCAGAGGGAATTACTCTCTTGGTGGCAGCAGTAAATGTCTGCCTCCCTGAAACCTCCGAAAACACAGAATGAGCGTGATCAGACTCCACAGAAAATTGTTAAATAGACTAATTCTATCTAATGAAACTATTTTAAGAAGAAAGTGACACCTTTTTCAACAGAGTAAAGCATAACATTGACATAAAGTGCTCTAATTTTAAAATTATGGTTACAATTTAATTAATAGAAGAAAAGAACCTGGAAACCAACAGAACGAGATTTTTAAATCCTTCTGAATGAAATTCTCATAATTTGGGTGGTACTGGGTAACACTAACTTACAACTGTGTTCATCATAATGGACAATATATTTAGTGTAATATAACTATTCATTACCTCACAAGCATTATTAATTGGAGGAAGTCATGGCTCTATGTGTAAGCAACAAAAAAAAAGGACCCTGTTTTACCGAAGAGTAAAAGAATTTATTAGAGAAGAATAGGAAACACGCAGAATGGCTGAAAAGCCTGAAGAAAGAACCAAGGAGAGGCCAAGGAGGATAACACGTGGGGCGCCTGGGTGGCTCAGTTGGTTAAGCCACTGCCTTCGGCTCAGGTCAAAATCCTGGAGTCCTGGGATCAAGTCCCACATCAGGCTCCCAGCTCCTTGGGGAGTCTGCTTTTCCCTCTGACCTTCTCCCCTGTCGTGCTCTCTCTCACTCACTCTCTTTCTCAAATAAATAAAATCTTTTTTTTTTTTTTTTTTTTAAAAGGAGGCTAACACAGACCACAGCTAGAATTCCACCCCAATCTGCCCAGGGCAGACATGTATGTGCTGTCCCATAATTTGAAATGCCACCAGCATCTGCTGTGGTCCCTGTTCCTCCTAGGGGTAGTGGCTCAACTGCCACTACCCCTACCAAGAAAACGGATTCTTTCTTGTGCTGCACTCATCACAGGCTAGGCCATGTTTATCTGATCACCCAAACCAAACCCAGGCCACATGCCTGCGTCCTTGCTGCGAAGGAGGCTGGGCAGCCAAGTGTCTGGCTTCCCTGGTATCCACAGAATCCAAAAGGGAGGAATTCTCCCAGCTGGTAAAGGGACTGCGGATATCTGGCAGCCTTTCCGAATGATGAATGTACACGTGATGTGTTTCCAAACCACTCATGCTAAGAGAGGCTATGACTAATTACTAACGTATAGATGTGAAGCATTCCTAACATATAGAGGACCCATAAAAATAAAAAAGGTCCTCTAGCATCTTCCAAACACCAGATGTGTCGCTTTTGCGACTCAAAGCATTTTAGCATAAACATTTCGAGATGGGATCCACCTGGGGAGAGGCTGTGAAACACACCACTTCCTCCCATCGCTCCCTCTCACCGTGTATTTCCCAAGGCCATCATCTCATTAACAGCCACAGACCCTCCCGCAACAAAACTGCCTATCAAAGGGCTGGCTTCTTCATTAGCTCCCATCACTCTCTCTCTCCATCTCTTCCGATTAGCAGCTGATAAAAGGAAATCAAAAGCACCTGATACTCATTTTTCATGATGGAGAGATTTCATTTCTCTCTGAAGCATGAATAAAATCCAATTTCAGAGAGCTCTCTTCTCCATTTGGAAAACCAGTCTCTGACTACTGAGGCCTTTATCTGACAAAGGCTCCTCTCTGAAAATGTTTACTTGTGTCGTATTAAGCAAGGTACTAATACGTTTCCTCTTTAAATGTCACCACTATATAGGCAGCATCATATATTGTAATTCTCTGGACCATTCCAATTCCATTTCCATAATAAAAGATCATTTGTCATGATCAATATTTATGATGTGAAGCTAGGTCTATTGCCATGAAAATCTGGGAAATAAAACATATTTTAAAAGGTTTACAAGTATTCCTTGATTTCGTTATTTAGTAAAACTTTCATGTAGGGTTTGCTCTGTAAGGAATCAGGGAACATTTAATAAGTGACTCCTGGGCATGCGGGTGGCTCAGTTGGTTAAGCAGCTACCTTTGGCTCAGGTCATGATCCCTGAGTCCTGGGATGGAGTCCTGCACTGGGCTCCCAGCTCCACGGGGAGTCTGCTTCTCCCTCTGACCTTCTCCCCTCTCGTGCTATCTCTCTCAAATAAATAAAATCTTTAAAAAATAATAATAAGTGCCTACTACACAATGATGTGTATAATCAAATACTGTCTGACATTAAGAGGCCACATTTTGGTAGAAGAGATAAGTAATAAATATGCTAAATTAACAAATAAAACAGTATTCTTAAGGAAGTGCACAAAGCAATGTGATGGGAAGTAATCACAAGAGTCTTATTTGACCCAGGTAGTTAAGGATGTGTGATTGTATTCAGAAAGAAGTCCTATGAAAAGCTGGAGAAGGAACATATCAGGGAGAGGGTCCAGCAGTTACAAAGTCCCTGAGACATAATGGGCATGTGATGCTCTAGGACTTTGTAGGGGGCAGTTAAGCCCGCTGCTGGACAGAAGTTTGATCACTATGGGATATTTGGGGCTATAGAAAGGAGTACAGATTTGTTCTAAGAGTAAGAGTGACAAGAGACAGGAATTGATTTATATCTTTAAAAGGTCACCAAGCCTGATGTGTGGAAAACAGATTAGACCAAAGTGAAAGTAGGGAGGTTGGTTAGGGAGTTACTGGGTCAGCCAGGTGAGATGGTAGCTTGGATCAATTGTGGAGAGAAAGAGACGAGGAGAGGGTGGGGAGGGGGATTTTAAAAATATTTTAGGAAGAGACACCTAAGTGATTTAGTTGATAAGCATCTAACTCCTGATTTTGGCTCAGGTCATTATCTCAGGGTCATGGGATCGAGCCCTGCATCAGGCTCCATGCCCAGAGTGGAGCCCACTTAAGATTCTCTCTCTCCCTCTGCCTCACCCCCTGCTCACAAGCACTCTTAATCATAATCATAATCATAATCATAATCATCACTGCAGTGATAGAACAGGTAAGGATTCTTGACTGATCCAACACGGGGAATCAGCATAGAACAGACTACAGAAAAACTACCAAATCTCCAACCCACTATAACAGGACATGGCACCTCCTCCTGTCAGGAAGATAGAGCCTGTTTTTTCACCCCTTGAATCAGGGCTTGGACATGTAACTTGCTTCTACCAACTGAGTGAGACAGAAAAGCAATACCCGAGCCAATTCAAAGGCTGGGTTTCAAAAAGCTTCTACTCTATTCTAGAACCCGGTTGTTACTATGAAAACATGCTGAGACTAGCCTTCTTGAATAGGAAAGACTGTGGAGAAAGGGCCCAGGCATCCTGCATCCCAAACCCTGGACCAACCAAACCCAAGCTGATGTCCACCTGACCCCCACATGGAAGCCAAGCAGTGGAACACAACCAAGCCCAGGCTAGATCTGCCTAACTACCCAGGAAAGACCAATGAGCTAAATATAGGCTTGTTGTCTCAAATCACTAAATTTTAAGGTATAGTGTGTTACACAGCAAAACACCTACTGTTACAATGGGAAAGCCAAGAATCAGCTATGATGTTTACACTACCTAATTTATGTAAGTGCAGCACCCAACTCAAGAAAGTCTGCTTACGTTTTCTTATACTTTGGGCAGCCTTAATGTAATATTTATTATAATCAGAGAAAGACCATATTGCTTAAGCATATATATCATTGGAAGGGGGGTTTGTATTAAGATGTATGACCAATTGGGAAAGCAATGATAAATCCCTGTTCTTTATATTTCATATTAACTAATAACGCCAAGTAAGAATGCAGGAGTTTACATGTTAGCACATTTCACAGAGTTAGCACATTTTCACAGCTAGAGTATTCTAGCTGTTAACAGTTATCCACTTCTTATTTTATTAAGTAAGGACATTTTACATACTCACTTATCTGCTTCCCCTAAGCCTATTATTTCATGAAAGGTGATATTCCATAAAGAGAAATTCCAGTGAAAATATTTCATGCAGAGCATTCCATTTTTTGTAGCTTTCCAAGACCTGTTAAAAACATGGTCCCCCCAACACACACACACAAATAAATAAATAAATAAATAAAAATTTAAAAAAAAAAAAGCATGGTCCCAAATAGGTGCTGACCTACAGACGAGTGTAGAAGAGGGCCCATGAGAAGACAACACAGGGGACCACTCGGACCATACCGTGCCCTTGTGTCCAAGGTTACTTTATCCTCTGCCTCACAATTTACTCATCTACAAATGGGAGCTAGAGGACTGATAACCAAAAGAGAACAACTCCATTTTTTAGGTCCCCTCACCATGGTCCACCCAGCATAAAGTCTAGAAAATAGACATGCTTATCTTTGATCTTTTCTATCAATATTCATGTAGAACCTAACACAATCACCAAAGAAAATGGCTAGATACATCGTGAAGTCTCAAAATATTGTCTCAGCTTAATCCCACCCCCATTCAAGTAAAATGAACAAAAAGGGATTAAGGAATTCTTATTAACTTTCCTGAAGGCAGAATAACTGGAGGTGATGCGGTAAGAGCCATGTCACCACCCAAGGCTATGTTGGGTGGGAGGGAGCACCCAACCATCCGCTGGTGGGGGAGTGAGCACATAAGAACCCTGACATCCTTTGGATACCTTCTCAGCATGACTCAAGTCCTAGCCAAAGATGTTTCGATCACATGTTTGACAATGCTTTCTCTCGTGTCTTTTCATTTTTATGTTAACAACTGTCCTACCGCCAACATATTATCTAAAAGGTTTACTTTTAAATACCACATTTGGGTATGTGTTCAGAGGCAATAACTAAATAAGCAGGACTACCATAGAAAAGAGAAAGGGAAAATCTTAAGTCTGCAATGAAGACATAACCTAGAGCAAGACTCAAAGAAGAAATGGTAGCAGTTAAAAGTATTAATATTCAGGTACACGAAAATGTGAGAGTATTGGCATCAGTGAGTATGAGTTTTTGTGAGCACTCTCCCATCCTGTACCAGTACTCCTCTCATGTTAACCATGAATTCTAAGAAGCACTGTGCAGTGAAGGTCTCCCTACACCCAAACCAGAAACTCTCCTCCCTCACAGCTGACCTAAGTCTCAGTTGGAAGTGGCTGCTCACACTCTTGTGTGGAGGTATTCTAATGGGATTTGATATTCATGGGTTGTTTCTCTGTTGTCATAGATGGTTTTCTTCCTATAGAGGTGTGATCTTCACCTTCAGCCCGATAGTTCTATGAGACTGATTTCTGGATAACTCAGGTTTCAACATATAACCAGCAGGATGCCCATAAGGACAAAGCAGGAAAAAAGAAAGGACAGAGCTCTGTATTATACTGAACAAAGTCGGTAGGAAGTGTGGTTAATATTTAAGAAAGTAGGCTGGTATAGAGAAAGGCTGCAGACCCTGCAGTCAGAAAAGTCTGGACTTTAGTCCTGCCTCAGGTCAAGTTATTTATTATTTTGCCTCAGTTCCCCTCTATGTGAAATGAAAATAAGAGTATATCCCTTATGGGGATATGGGTAGCCTCAGTGAGCTTCAGATCCTTGGTTTCAGCTCATGTCATGATTTCATGAGTCATGAGATCGAGTCCTATGTCAGGCTCCATGCTCAGCGTGCTCTTTCTCAAACACATCTTAAATTTATATTTATATATATAATAAATTTATATACATATATAAATAAATTTATATATATAAAATTAAATATATATATATAAAGATATATATCCCTCATTGGATACTGTGAAATAACAAAGTATCATAACTGAACCCCCAAATAAAAGAATAATAGGATTGTGTAAGGTCTCACATAACAATAACAAAATTGGCTGGCTTCCAGGTTCATCTAAGAGTACCACAGCAGGGTTACCTGTCAGTTTTTCTGTGCTTTTCTTGGCTTTCCACTCACTACACGATGGCTACCACAGCTCCAAGCACCATGTTCTCACATGACTTCATTCAAAGCAGGAAGAATACGTATTGGGAATTTCCCTTTACCCGTCTGTTTTGTAAGAGACAAATCCTTCCCAGAAGTTTCACCTCCCTAAAGACCTCTTGTCAGGACTCAGTGGTCAGAATTGGGTCAGATGCCTCTGTCCTATATGCAAAGGATGCTGGGAAAGCTACTATGTGGCATTTTTTAGTTTCTGTTGTTGTTGTTGTTGTTTTTAAATAGTAGGATTCCATCATCAAGGAAGTTTAGGGAAAAGGCTTAGTAGGGAAGCAGGCAACCAACGATTTCTGCAGCCTGATATAGAGTAACTAAAACAGTTACCAGCAAGTTAAGTATTAGCATTAAGTAAAAAATGATAAATTTTAGTTCCTTTTGTTACAATTATGCCAACTTCCCGTCCACGTAACCTCCACTTCCCACCATTAAGACTTCCCTAGCTTCCTCTCTGGGAATCAGCATTTCCCCAGTCCTGAAGTTAATGCTTCCCTTCTAGTACTGAAGGACAGTGGACTTCATCTTTCTTCATACTTTCTTGGTAGAACCAGAGGGGGCATGAGCTTTAGGCAGGCCCAATTTGTACCTTCTTTCAAGACTGCATTTTCAGTGAGTGAAGTAATGGCAGTGAGTGGATCACTAAGGAGGCAGCAATGGAAGCCGGCCCGCTGACCTTCCTGTTCCTGCTGTGTGAGGCTTTCCCCGTTTCCTATGTTGCATCAGCTTCTAGATGTTTCTCAGATCTTTTGTGGGCCAGTGCACCTAGCCGCCAGCTGCTGTCAGCTTAAAACTGCCCTTTTCTCCAAAGAACTGCCCTGGACACACAACTAGCCCCCCTCTCTGGCAGATGCCTGGGAATGGTGATTTGCTAGATCCAGGCTCCCCTGGCTCACAAGAGCTTGTTGCGCAACCTACAGCTCACCTTTCTTCCCAGCGTCACATTCAGTAACTTCACGCCGGTAACCTGAAAGGAGCGATGATGAGAGTATCTACACCGTGGAAATGGGCCAGTGTAAGTCTGTTTCTCCCCCCAGAGACCCTGGGAGGCTATGCTCTATCTAGAGGCAATCCACAGCTAATGACTGACTGGTGGAAGAGCATGAGAGGTAGGCACTATGCCTCTACGCAGAACTACTCTCTGATGAAAAGCTCCAGAGCTCTCTGTGGAAGCCAGCCCCAACTAGACTTTACTTGAATCCTCGTTTTTTGCTCCAGTCCTTCTCACACCGATTCTATTCCCTTCACTCCCTTAAATCTTCCTCTGGAGAACATTTCTTCCTTAAGATGAGAATCTCCATCTGAGGCTCTGCTTCTAGAAATCCCAACCTAAGTTACCCCTATTGTACCCCTTGGCTCCTGTCTGCAAAGCCTGAGGCTCAAGATTTCTATCAATTCTTTTAACCCCACTCTGTTCAGGAAGGCTTCTTTACTTACGATAGTGTCCTTTTCTATTTTGCTCACGACAATTGAAAACTTAAGAAGATATAGAGAAAGGAACCCAATAACTACCTTTACCTTCTGGGAAATGGCTTAAAACAGCTTCTCAAAGTGATACATCCTGGAAAATGAAATCTATGAAAACAAAACAGACAATCTTCAACATTGAGTCCACTGACCCAGTGTGATGTGTTAAAGATGTTTAAAAGTAAATGTGATATTTTCAATTAGAGTTGCATTAGCACGATTCCAATAGCCAAAGGAAATGCCCACACCCACTAAAGGCAATTATTATGTAATAGCCAGTTAAATCCTACTGAAGGAATCTTCCTAGAATAATGCCAAAAATACCCTGCATATGTAATCAGCTGCAGTAAAATCTCTCCAAGTGCCAATGCTTAGAGTTATGATTTTTTCCTTAGCATCTCAAACCCCAAAAGTCAATTATGCTTGAAAACATCATCTGTAAATTATTAAATGCTTTCACATCTCACCCAATGAATAAAAGGACCTTAATTAATAGAGAAACCACAGCCTTGTTCACATTAGCAACTGAGATACCTACTAGGGTTCAACTAGAAATATGCAAATACAAAGTCTTGGACCTGCCCAGGTGACAGCTACTTTTCAAAGGCCTTGAAAGTTTAGGCCAACAGCCACTTCTTTCAAGACAGGTCTCCAAAGGCAAAGGAGACAAAAGCGAAAATGAACTTCTGGGACTTCATCAAAATAAAAAGCTTCTGTACAGGAAAGAAAATAGTCAACAAAACAAAGAGGCAACCCACAGAATGGGAGAAGATATTTGCAAATGACACTACAGACAAAGGGCTGGTATCCAAAATCTATAAAGAACTACTCAAACTCAACACCCAAAAAGAAGATGAACACATCAAAAAATGGGCAAGAGACATGAAGAGGCACTTCTCCATAGAAGATATACAAATGGGGGCGCCTGGGTGGCTCAGTTGGTTAAGCGGCTGCCTTCGGCTCAGGTCATGATCCCAGAGACCCGGGATCGAGTCCCGCGTCGGACTCCCTGCTCGGCAGGAAGCCTGCTTCTCCCTCTCTCACTCCCTCTGCTTGTGTTCCCTCTCTGGCTGTGTTTCTCTCTGTCAAAATAAATAAAATCTTTAAAAAAAAAAAAAAGAAGATATACAAATGGCTAACAGACACATAAAAAAATGTTCAGCATCACTAGCTATCAGGGAAATTCAAATCAAAACCACACTGAGATACCACCTTACACAAGTCAGAATGGCCAAAATTAACAAGACAAAAAACAAGTGTTGGAGAGGCTGCGGAGAAAGGGGATACAGTGTTGGTGGGAATGTAAGCTGGTGCAGCCGCTTTGGAAAACAGTGTGGAGATTCCTTAAAAAATTAAAGATAGAGCTACCCTATGACCCTGCAATTGCACTACTGGGCATTTACCCCAAAGATACAGATGTAGTGAAAAGAAGAGCCATATGTACCCCAATGTTCATCACAGCAATGGCCACAATCGCCAAACTGTGGAAAGAGCCAAGGTGCCCATCAACAGATGAATGGATAAAGAAGATGTGGTACATATATACAATGGAATACTATGCCTCCATCAAAAAAGATGAATACCCAACTTTTGTAGCAACATGGACTGGACTGGAAGAGATTATACTGAGTGAAATAAGCCAAGTAGAGAAAGTCAAGTATCACATGGTTTCACTTACTTGCGGTGCATAAGGGGTAACCTAGAGGACAGCAGGAGAAGGAAAGTAAATGGGAAGTAGGGTAATCCAGGGAGAGAAACGAAACAACAGAGACTTTGGACACAGAAACAAACTGAGGGACTTGGAGGGAGGGGGGTGGGGGGATGGGAGAGCCTGATGGTGGGTTCTGAGGGCACCTATTGCATGGAACACCGGGTGTGGGGGATGGGGAATGAATCTTGGAACACTGGGGAAAAAAATAAAGTAAAAAAAAAAAAGAAAAAAAAAGTTTAGGCCAGAAAGGTGGCACAAACAATGATTCAGCCATCCATCTCACAGCCTGGGAAGAGCAAGAGGCCTGAACTCCCATAAATGAGGCACGAAGGGATGCAAAGTATGGCAATGTAAAAATCCCCCTAGCCACACTTAGTGCAACTCATTTTACAGTATAGGTAAATCCCTACAAGTCCCTATAAATTAGTTCAAAGAATAAAAATCAAGGCTCTAAGTAAAAGCAACTGCAAGGTGATAGGTTCTGAAAAGTGAGAAATCCTTGTTCAGGAGGATTTTAAATGATCACTATCCAACTTGTTTATAATTACACATGATATTTGAGTTTTACACATGGCATTTGATTAAAATAAGATAAAGCTTAGTAACACCCTGTAAAAACCATATGCAAACACCTGTTCCTCCCAGTGTAAACTGTGGACTTTAGGTCACTATGGCTGTGTCAGTGCAGGTCTGCCAGCTGAAACAAAGGTACATGCTGCTGGGGGATCTGATGGCAGGGAGGCTGTGCATGTGTGGGCGTAGAAGGTACTAGCACATCTCTGCACCATCCTCTTAATTTTGTTGTGAACCAGGGGTGCGGGGGGTGGCGGAGTTGGTTAAGCTTCTGCTTCTGGCTCAGGTCATGATCTCCAGGTACTGGAATGGAGCCCAAATCTGGCTTCCTGACCAGTGAGGAGTTGGCTTCTCCCTCTTCTTCTGCCTGTCCCCCTGCTCATGCTCTAGTTCTCTGGTTCTCTCTCAAGTAAAACTTTTAATTAAAGTAAAAATTTTAATTTTAAAAACTATTAATTTTTTTGTGTGTGTGAGCCTAAAACCACTCTAAAATAATAAAAACTTTTAAAAAATTAAAAAGGGGTATCTCGGTGGATTAGTTGTTAAGCATCTGCCTTCGGCTCAGATCATGATCCCAGGGTCCTGGAATCGAGCCCCATATCAGGCTCCCTGCTCCGCAGGAAGCCTGCTCCTCCCTCTCCTACTCCCCCTGCTTGTGTTCCCTCTCTCAGTGTCTCTTTCAAATAAATAAATAAAATATTATTTTTAAAAAAACAGAAAAAGGACTCCGTTCTTCATGGAAATTATTTCTATGGTATCTGTTTACTGTGCCTTTCCCATCAAACTGAAGCTCCATGAAAACAGAGCCGATTTCTCTTCACTGAAAGGCTAAAGGGCCATAACTATGCATGGCCCAAAGAAGATGTTCCATCAATATCTGGCTGCTGGTGGGAGAAAGCCAAATATAAATGAGCACCTATTTTTTTTTTTAATGAGCACCTATTTTTTATGAGTAAAACTCTACGCTGATACATTAATGAAAACAGCAGGAACATATTTTCAAAGACATCAAAAATGTTAAAGTTTTCCAAATGTCAGTAAATTGCAATACTTCTGTAAAATAAGAAGACTGCATTTCCTGGGTTTGTATCTTGAGAAATCAGATTTCTCAACTGTAACCTAGTTGAGAAAGTAAAGCATCAGTTGGGCCAAAAACTCAATTTATGCATTTGGTTTCCCGGTATGCTGGAATTAATTTTGGGGGTTATTCCGAGAGTAACTGACACAGGCCCCCCAAATGCAGTAAAAAGTCAAATGCCAATCCATTCCCCTAGAACTGCACTGTTCAGTAGAGTAGCTCCTAGCCCCATATGTCCAGTGAGCACCTGAAAAGTGATTGGTGTGAAATGAAACATAAGATGTGCTCTCAATGTAAAATGCAAACCAAATTTCAAAGATCTGGGACAAAGAGCAATAAACCTCAATTTTTGTACTGGCTACAGGATAAAATAAAGTTTTTGATGTACTAGCCTAAAATGTGTATTAAGATGAATTTCACCTGGATCTATTTGATTGGTTCTTAGAAAATTAAAAATTGCATAGGTGGCTCACATTAGTGGCTTGCATTTAACTTTTGTGGACAGTGCTGCACTAAGGGATGTCCCGCCTTTGCATAGTGAAGACTCCCTACTGCAAACCTCTGGAATTTTCTGGCCAGAGAGCTTCCATCAGGCTACAGCAAGACTCAAATAGTTAAAGACCTTGGAAGTCACCTTCAACCAGTGACAGAAAGCGAGCTGAATCATAATACCAGGTTTTTTTGTTTTTGTTTTTTTCACTTGGGACAATTCAGAGTCATGTTCTACCTGTTTCATGGAATTCCCCAGCAGGATTGAGTACCAGCCGCCCATAAGGGCAGCTCACTTGATAACAAACTCTTCACTGAAGTCTTTCCTTTCTCTAACTTCTACTTGCCCAGATATTTCCTGGGACCCCTTCCAAAGACATTAGAACTTGTGTTACAATCTGCATCTGGATGAACACAAATTACAACAATACCGAAGACACAACAAACCTTCTAAGCGCATTCCATACCTTTGAATCTGCCAAGGAGTTCCAATTTAACTCTTCATAAGCCTAACTTAATAACACACAAGTGTGTAATATCCTTCTCGTGCTTATCACGCTTACTGTCCTGCTTTATCCAGGATGGACTTTTAAAAATGTGAATAAAAGAAAAACAAATGTTAAATTTTATCAAATTTAATATGGAGTTGGTCTCCTCATAGATATTTTCCTGGATTCCACTCAACCCACTTGTTAAGATTTTATAGCTGTGTTCTCTTTGATTCTATTTGGAATGTTCTGACTTTTTGGAGATACAAAGTTCAGAGATGCTGAGATTTAACGAAGAATTTTGTCATACTTCAACACGGAGCTGTAGGTGAGGTACCTCAACCTCACCTACAGCTCCAAAAAATGGCCTCTTTCAAGAGCTGTGTAAATTGAATACAGTTACAAAACAAGCTTTCCACATTCCAGGTCTTCGAAGAGCATTCTTTAAATGTTTGCTTGAATTCCTTTCCTCCTCTCTCCAAATACCTTGGTTACTCAGGTACTGACAAAAGTAAATTCGTACATTTGCTGCTCTTAGTACCCAAACATAATTCTCTGAGGAGGAGGAGTTTGCTTCAAAAATTATGCTGCCCAGGAAGCTACTTCCTAGACTTTTTTTTTTTTTTATTGTTACTTAATTTTTTTCCCCAGTGTTCCAAGATTCAATCCCCATTCCCCACACCCAGTGCTCCATGCAATAGGTGCCCTCAGTACCCACCACCAGGCTCTCCCATCCCCCCACCCCCCTCCCTCCAAGTCCCTCAGTTTGTTTCTGTGTCCAAAGTCTCTGTTGTTTCGTTTCTCTCCCTGGATTAGCCTAGTTCCCATTTACTTTCCTTCTTCTATTGTCCTCTAAGTTATCCCTCATGCACCACAAGTAAGTGAAACCATGTGATACTTGACTTTCTCTACTTGGTTTATTTCACTCAGCATAATCTCTTCCAGTCTTACCTGAAGTGCAGACTTATTCTTCCCTACAAGAGCAAATTATGTATGCAACAGCTATCCAGAATAACGAACTATTTTGCGTACATGCCTTTTGCTCTTGGGGCAGCCTTACGGTGGTTGTTAAAGTCATTTACGTGAAAATCTGAGGTGCGAAGTTCTTCTAAGCCTTATGCTTTGAGGTGGAACTCATCATATTAATAGAAACACAAAATCCTCTTTGTTTTGTTGACAGTTTCCTTTGCTGTACAGAAGCTTTTTATTTTGATGAAGTCCCAAAAGTTCATTTTCGCTTCTGTCTCCTTTGCCTTTGGAGACGTGTCTTGAAAGAAGTTGCTGTGGCTGATGTCAATGTTCTCCTATGTTCTCCTCTAGGTATACAATGGAGTACTACGCCTCCATCAGAAAGGACGAATATCCAACTTTTGTAGCAACATGGACTGGATTGGAAGAGATTATGCTGAGTGAAATAAGCCAAGTAGAGAAAGTCAAGTATCACATGGTTTCACTTACTTGTGATACATAAGGGGTAATGTAAAGGGCAGTAGGAGAAGGAAAGTAAATGGGAAGTAGGGTAATTCAGGGAGAGAAACGAAACATGAGAGACTTTGGACACAGAAACAAACTAAGGGACTTAGAGGGAGGGGGTGGGGGGATGGGAGAGCCTGGTGGTGGGTACTGGAGGCACCTATTGCATAGAGCACTGGGTGTGGGGCATGGGGGATGAATCTTGGGACACTGAAAAAATAAAATAAATTTAAAGACAAAAAAAAAAGAAAAAAAAACACAAAATACGACCTTTTGGGTTTTGTTGCAGCCACCCTAGACTCCAACATCTTAAAGCTCCCTAGCACAGGGGCCAACACATTAACATGGAAAGGAGTTGGCTCAGTCATGAATATATTTTCTCATCTACTGAAAACCAGGAGATCGGTCTCTCTCTCCACATGCCAACCCCATGAACCAAAAGTGATTTCTCCCCTCCTATCCATATCTACCAAGGGCTAATTCAATTCCCACCTACTTCAATGTCAGAAGGCTGGGAAGGAGGTACTCTGGGCAGTGGTATGTGCAGGCCAGCTGGCACAGGACAGTGACCGTGGCTGTCCCAGCTCCACTCCAGTGACATCACACTGGTTTCCTTGAAATTGGCCAGGGTGGGAGTATTACAGTCACAAAATTCAGCCAACACTACAGTTCAGGACTATGTCCCCCACCCCCCAGCACATTTTGCTGACATTTCCCAGCGCGCTACTGGATTTGGGGGAAGTAGAAACAACAGAAGAGTTTATCACAAAATGTGTTCTGCCCACTCAAGAGAGGCCTTCACCCCAGTAAGGGCAAGAATGCCTCAGACCAGCCCACAGGCTTCCTTATCCGTGAACTGTCTGCTTTGATGTTTGCCAGGAGGCCATGTCTAAGGAAAAGAAAGGCAGACAAGGTTTAATCAACAGGCTCCAGGACTTAGTTTAGTTCAATGCCAGCTTTCCAGAAGGGACTGACCCTTTTGTGATTCTAGACCCAACACAGTCCCTTGAGGAGCTACACACTAATGGAAGCTGTGTTCAGCTCCTTAAGAACTCTTAATGAGAAAGCAAGCGAGCATCCAAGTAAGAAAACACTCAAATGAGGAAGATCTCCCTAACACCGCCTGGGTGGCTCAGTTGGTTAAGCAACTGCCTTTGGCTCAGGTCATGATCCCGGAGACCCGGGATCCATTCCCACATCGGGCTCCCTGCTCAGTGGGAAGCCTGCTTCTCCCTCTCTCACTCCCCCTGCTTGTGTTTCTTCTCTCACTGTCTCTCTGTCAAATGAGTGACTAAAATCTTAAAAAAAGAAAAAAATTGGAAGTGTATGGCACTTATGCTAGATGCAAGATTTAGTTTTGCCTCTTTATATTACTCTTTTCACTGCTAAACATCCAATAGTGCCACGTTTTAAGGAAATGACTTTGTAGCACATTTCCATTTATAAGAACCTACATCTTATCACATCTTATACTTAAGTGTTTACTCATTTGAGTTTCCGGCAACAACTCTTATTTGCCGGGTAAACAGATGATCCTGGTGATCTTCAGGGAACTGTAAAGCTCTATGTCTGTGGTCTCACACCTACTGGGAATCTAAGGTTAGACTTTATAGAATTACCCAGGGGGCGCCTGGGTGGCTCAGTTGCTTAAGTGACTGCCTTCATCTCAGGTCATGATCCTGAAGACCCAGGATCATGGCTCAGTTGGTTAAGTGACTGCCTTCATCTCAGGTCATGATCCTGAAGACCCAGGATCGAGCCCCACATCGGGCTCCCCGCTCTGCGAGAAGCCTGCTTCTCCCTCTCTCACTCCCCCTGCTTGTGTTCCCTCCCTGGCTGGGTTTCTCTCTGTCAAATAAATAAATAAAATCTTTTAAAATATATATATATTTTTTAATTTTTATAATTTATATATAATATATAATAAACATATATTATATTTATATAAATAAATACTCCCGGGGGATTCGGAGTTGGTAGGTGGGGTCCGGAGCTAGCACCTCTAACACGCCACCAGGTGATGGCGATGCTCCGGCCATGGGCTCAATCCGAGAAAGCGCTCTACACCACACTGCCCCTTGAGTGTGGAACCTGCCCACTGAACAACCTCCAGAAAGGAGGGTCTTCCAGTCCCGTGCATGTGTCTTCTACGAGGCCCCCAAACAGCGCTGTGACCCTGTTTCCTCAAACACAGGTGGGAAGGACTTCCTGGAGGCAGAAGGACAATGATGCCTAGTGACGGAATGCTGTCAGGTCCTGGAGCAGAGGATCTTATCAAACACCAACAGATTATTTCTAAGCTCTGCATCTAAGGTTACATGCAGGTCATAATGTATACCAACCACATCATTTTCAGTTCCAGTCAACATCTATCTATGAGCCATTGGGTCAAATAACTTTTAGATAAGTGTATATCTTCATACTGTTTTTTGGTTTTCTGGTGTTTTTGTTTTTTTTTTTTCTTTAATTATTTATTTATTTGACAGAGAGAAACACAGCCAGAGAGGGAACACAGCGGGGGGGGGGGGGGGAGAAGGAGAAGCAGGCTTCCTGCCGAACAGGGAGCCTGATATGGGCCTCGATCTCAGGACCCTGGGATCATTACTGGAGCCGAAGGCAGATGCTTAACCAACTGAGACACTCAGACGCCCGTATCTTCACAATGTGATAAGCTGCTACTCCCTGGGAGGTATGCCCCTGCCCTCGTTTTATCCAGGGTTTATACTAAAAGGTATTTCAATATTGGTAATTAAATCAAACAGTGTGGATGCCCTTTCCCTGTGGTTTTAGGAGAAGCTGTGGCAACCAAAGCATCCCAGCCCTATGAGGCATAGTTACCACAAATAAACGCAAATAACGAAGGCTTTATTTTGTAATGTGTTTCAAAAAGCAGAACAAAGAAAACTAAAGTAAAATTAAGGGAAGACAAAAAGCTCATTCCAGACTTTTAAGGCACTGACAAAATCCATGAAAATATCTTAAAACATAAGCATTTATTTCTCCTGCTATTTTACCAGAAGTTCCACTATTGAGAGTTTAATGATTACTTTGAAGAACAGTCCATTCTGGGACCAACCCAAAAAGGATTCTTGTTTTCAATTCTGAGCAAAACTATCCCACACAAATCTGCTGTTCTCCCATTAGGATCTAGACTCATATAAGCCATGGTAAGTATCAATATCGGTTCTACAAACCCATCATCCTATTTCTCACAGAATGCTCCCAGAAATTCCCAGCACAGATTTTCAAGTTTTTGATGGTTTAAGAAAATGTATATTTATCAGAATTCAACTTCTTTTTGAAGTTCATCATCTGTGTCAAATGACATTGATAGTCTTCCCACGAAATTATAGGGCCTGTTATAAAAAAGACAGCTTATTCATTTAGCACCAAGGATTATGCTAAATCATTTTCCCTACAACATAAGCATATCAAGCATCACTAGTGTTATTCAAGCATTAGACAAAGATTCTTTCCCCCAATTTTGGGTAATATTGATCTAATGGCTGGCCTAAACTGACAAAAATGATAAAGGGGGGCATTATCTTTGGTTTTCCTCTCCCTGATGTCATTGTTTCTTATAGAAAACTAATCCTCGTTTCTAGTCACCATGCCATATTAATCCAAACACATATGAGGTTTTCTCTGGGTAGGCTCTTCCCCTCCTTCCACATACCTTCAGAGTAGAGTGCTGAATGCTAAGAATCCTTCCTCTCAAAGCTCAATCCTTACCAGATTACTTAGACAAGTATAGTTTAAACACAGTGGAGTTGATCCCACTAAGACTTTAGCCCAAATATTAGAGAATGGATTGAGATGTAAAACTTCGGAATAAATGGAATCAACCATATTTTCTCAATTCTTTTTATTTTGAAAAATTTCAGAACTGTAGAAAAGTTGCAAGAGTAGAAGTTTCAGGCCTATATAATCTTCATCAAAGGAGTCAAAAGTTAAAATTTTGCCATTTTCTTTTTCTTCCTTTCTCTGTCTCCCTATCTCTATGTATACGTGTGCTGTGTACACAATTACACATGCTTATATATATATATAAATATATGCACATACTTTTAGGGAAATCATTTCAAAGCTATTTGCATATATTACATCTTACTCTTGAATATTCAGCACATTTCTCCTAAGACCAAAGTCATGCTCCCATATAACCACAATATACTGATCATATTTGGAAATTCAACAATGATGCAACATTATTATTTAATCTATAATCTAAATCTCCACATTATCTCAGTAACATCCTGTATAGCTTCATTTTTCCAGAATCCAATCCAGAACCACACTCTGCATTTGATCACAATGGAGATGCCTTCTATCTATTCCAACATGCTGGCTTCTGTGGCATTGACTTTTTTTTATATTTTCAATTTTTTTTAGGTAGGCTCCATGCCCAGTATGGAGCCCAACACTGGGCTTGAACTCATAATCCAGAAGATCAAGACCTAAGCTGAGGTAGAATCAGACACTTTACCGACTAAGCCCCCTGGTGTCCCTGTGACACTGACATTTTAAAAAAGAGTAGAACCAAGTTTTTTTCAAGGATGGTCCTCAGTTTGCTTCACTCAATTTTTTTCCTCATGATTACCTTATGTTTTGGCAGAAATCCCTCACAGATGACATTACATCCTTTCTCAATGTATCTCATGGGGTACACAGTTTCATTGGGTCCTGTTACTGACAATATTGAATTTGATTAGTTGGAAAAGGCAAGATCTGCTCAATCTCTCCATTTTAATGGTAGATTTCCCCTATTGTAAGTAATAAATAACCTGTGGATGACACCTTCAAGACTATGTAAATACTTCTCTTGCCCAGCAACCATTAACGGGGTGGTTTTATCATCTGCTGGTGACTTGCCTAGATCACTATGGTGTTTACAAAGTAAGTATGATGCTTCAAGCATTCTATACACTAGAGATAGTCCAACACAAACACCAGTTACTCATATACAGAAAATATTCCTTACAACTGATCCTATTATCCTTTAATAAAGCTTTCTTCTCTTTCCTGTTTTCTGAGAAAATGTATTACTAGTGGTTAATCCTGTGAGCACAGCTATTAGTTATTTTCTTTTCTTGTTTTTTTTTTTTAAAGATTTTATTTATTTATTTGACGGAGAGAAACCCAGCTAGAGAGGGAACACAAGCGGGGGGAGTGAGAGAGGGAGAAGGAGGCTTCCCGCTGAGCAAGGAGCCCAATTAGGGGCTCAATCCTGAGACTCCAGGATCACGACCTGAGCCGAAGGCAGACGCTTAAAAGACTGAGCCACCCAGGTGCCCCTGTCAGTTATTTTAACTGACTCAGATAAATGCAAGAATGGACATAAACAGAAATAATTTAAATAAGCCTTAACAAACAAAACCAAAATGCATGGCCCTGTGTGGATGGTCTCTGTGGCAGACACATTAACAGTGCATCTAAGAGCCCACGTGTCCGCCCACATTTACCAAGTGCCCCTGCAGCTGGGAGGGACCACGTAACCAGCTTTAGCCAAATGACCTCTGAGTGGAAGTCAGATGTGAGCTGATGTTCCTACAGATCCATGCATCACCATCGTTGCTCTCCTTTGCTCCAGCAATGGCCATGGAGCGTGAGTGCTGAAATGAGGAGCCCTAAGACAGCAGCCACCCAGGCCGCTGAAGCATCTCAGGGAGAGCAGCAGCCCTGGAGGGGTTACTTGAGCTACAGAGGACATGGCGTGGGTGACAAACAACCTTTGTGCTGAGCGGCCGTAAGACGGGTTATACCACAACCTAAGTCTAGTCTAACCTAACAGTGTCTGAAAGCCAGTTTTCACCAATAGTCAGAGCTTTAGAAGAACAATCTTTGGAAGAGAATGGTGTTTTATTAATTTACCCATGATAAGAACTCAGTAACGAATGTGAAAACACTGTAGAGAAGAACCTTCTCTACTATTCCCCTGGCCCCTCCCCCTTTTTTTTCTGGCAGAGACAAACTTCAACTTCAGTGGCTGAAAATGAGAGCTGGCGATATGCAGGAGCTGGCCTGTACTCGTTTAGGAGAGCAGCTTTGCAACCTGGTTGATGGAACTTGGATGCCTTGAAATTGGCCATGGTGCAAGCATCTACACCAAGGAAACTGGCAAATTCTACAGATTAGTCCCACTTGCCAAATCTTCATGCAAAGAGCTGGTTGTTGAACATTTAATGGCACATCACTGGCTACTTCCTTTCCCAGGTTTTGCTGCAAACAGGAGAGGGGAAAGGACTCCGTATAGATCAATAAAGCTTGAAAGGAATTAGAATACAGAACATCACGACTTCTCTCCATATTAAAAAACGAAACAGTCTATACAGTACATTCAAAAGAAACACAGGCATAGCATCACTAAAGGACATGTTACTAGAATGTTCACTGTAGCACCACTCACAACAAAACCCGTCACTATGCAAATGCTCATCAACAGGAGAATGGACAAAAGAGTACTATAAAGCAATGAAAGCAATATACAACTGCACACAAAAAATGCCTGTAAATTTCAAATACATGAGTGAAAAAAAGTCAAAATAAGACAGTACATAGTATATGTTTCTATTCTGAATAAAGTTCAAAAAAGGCAAATTAATCAATGGTGTTAGAGATTGAAAATTATACAACTAGTTACACTTCGAGAAGGCAGTCATGGAAAAGGGGCTTATGAGAGACTTCTTTGGTGAGAATTATAATCTGTTTCTTGATTTGAGTGCTGGATATCAGATGTGTTTAGTTTGCAAAAATACATCAAGGTGCACACTTAGGATATACACATTTTCTGTACGTATAAAACAATTCATTAAAATACTGTTTTAAGAGAGAAAGAGAGAGAGAGAAGAGACAAGAGAAGAGATGAAGCAGACTTTATTTTTCCTTCTTATATTAAGACATGTCTTTGTGAGACCTGGATGCCCAGAAACATGGTTGCCATCTTAATCAACACCGTGTGCATACCAGAGCTTGCTCTCTCATGAAAACGTTGAATCCTGCACCAATCTTAGAAGTTCCTCTGGGTCTCTTGTTTTGGAAATAATAAATATCTGGTTTTTTGGCCTGGGGTATTCGTGTCATCAAAATTATTCATTCTGATTTTAGATGAAGACAGCCTTCAGTATTGATAAGGAAAAACTTTGAATGTCAAGAATGCAAAGCAGAATGGTTAACATATATAAGTGAATAATTTCCAACACTGTATGAAATCATCAACAAGGCTGTCTTAGTCCATTAGGGCTGCCATAATAAAATACCCCAGGCTGGGTGGTACAAAAACAACAGATTTATTGCTCCCAGTTCTGATGGCTGGGAAGCCCAAGATCAAGTCACCAGCAGGGTCATGTTTTGGTAAGGGCTTTCTTCTTGGTTTGTAAACTGGCACCTTCTTGCTGTATCCTCACATGGTGGAAGGGACTGGAGAGCTCTCTGAAACCTCTTTTATAAGAGCTCCACCCTCATGATTTAAGCACCATGCGAAGGCCCCCACCTCCTAATACTATCACCTTTGGGGATCACGATTTCAACACATAACATGGGGGGGGGCCCACAAACATTCAGACCACTGCAAAGGTTTTCCTGATCATTCTGTTTGTTTGTTTGTTTTAAAGATTTTATTTATTTTATTTTTTTTTTTTTTAAAGATTTTATTTATTTATTTGACAGAGAGAAACACAGCGAGAGAGGGAACACAAGCAGAGGGACTGAGAGAGGGAGAAGCAGGCCTCCTGCCGAGCAGGAAGCCCGATGTGGGGCTCGATCCCGGGTCTCCAGGATCATGACCTGAGCCGAAAGCAGTTGCCCAACCAACTGAGCCACTCAGGCACCCCATAAAGATTTTATTTATTTGACAGAGAGAAACACAGCCAGAGAGGGAACACAAGCAGGGGGGTGGTGAGAGAGGGAGAAGCAGGCTTCCCGCCGAGCAGGGAGCCCGATGTGGGACTCGATCCTGGGTCTCCGGGATCATGACCTGAGCCGAAGGCGGCCACTTAACCAACTGAGCCACCCAGGCGCCCCTCATTCTGTTTTTTAAATTGGGTCTCCTGAGTTAGAGTCACTCACCTGTCTACTCAAACATCATTGAGCAGGTCCTCAATGGAATTCATTTATAAAGATTTATTCTGTAATAACAGAATTTCTTTGCCCCTGTTACCTATTTCTCTCCCATTGCCCTTTTATTTTCTTCAGCATGCCTAGGTCTCCCAAATTGTATTTGTATGTTTCTCTTCCGGAATATAAACTCTACATAAGAATAAACACAGTAGAGAGCCCTATTCCATCTCGTTTGCTGTGGCCTCCCTGACATCTGAAACTGGGTCTGACAGACTGTGGACAATCAATAATTGCTTTTAAAAAACTGAATAAAGAAAGAAGGAACACACATGTCCAGGCAATATTTAAGCTCTTCAATGGATACCTGTTGACTTGCTCCGGATTTCTCTGTTCTGTGGCCCTTTGGTCCCCGCTGCTGTTTCCCCTTATTTCTTCTTGCTACACCTGGATATCAGGCAGGTCTTGTGGCACTGGGGTCTGTCCTGTCCTATCTGTTCTTGGGATTCAAGGAGACACACCTTGTCTGTGTTTCTACCCATTGTCCCCGTGTTTCCAACTTTGCTATCTAATTGCCCTGTGGTTGTAAGAGGATTATGAAAAAATAATCAACTACGCCTTCCAGACTGCTAACCACCTACCCAAAATTCCCTCTTACATTTTCAAATTAACCTGGTGACAAGCATGCCTTTTAACAAATCAAGAAAACAGAGTTTTACCTTCTTAGGCCGGAGCCTCTGAATAACCAGAAGCACAGAATAACAAATGTAGAACAATGACCCTCTGTTAGATGAACGAAAATACAGGCAGACGGGGCATGACCTGAACCACGGCATAAATACACGGACGCTGAAGCAGGACACATCTCCAAGTATGTGGATAGGAAGCTTACCTTTCCTATCATCTGTACAGTAAATCTTCCCTGCGAAATCTGCCCATGGAATAAAACATTGCATCAAAATGCAAGGCAGAGATTCTAGTAATTTCTCTGTGTCCCTGCCAGTCTGCATCAATACACTGGTTGCTGTCCCTGTGACAGGCTCTACCCCTCAGCCATCAGGACTAAAAATACTTCTTGCTACAACTGCTACAGGGTGAAGACTGTGACTTTAACATAATTTATCAGATCAGGCCACAGCTCTTCCCCTTCTTCCTAACTTTCAATGACGTTCTCAACTTTTCCCCTCAAAATTGAATCTGACAATTGCAAACCAAACAGATTTGAGAGAACAAATGGTCTCCAAGCTTTCCTTCAAGCCCAGTTACACAGACTTAATGTGCCTTTAGCTCAGCTGTGGGCTAGGGAGAGCACATCTAAGGTTTGGAGTAAATGGAAATGCTTCAACAAAGGTGATGGAATCGAATGGTTTCACTCTTCTCTAAATATCTGGCTGCTCTTCCTCCATTTGAAACCCACAACCAGCCATTCCCCCGTGTGATGTGGTCTCTGGTATGGAGATGAAATATTTCTAGAGAGATAAGTTCTTTAAAAACTAAAAATGGTACAAAGAAACCAGTAGTACCTGGTGGAAGAATACATACGTAGGAGACCATGGAATGATGTGGCTGCAGAAATGTTATGAATGATTCTACTGAGGAATTCTGTTCTAAAGGGGAATATAAAAATGGAATGAGAGTGAGAAATTTGATAATTTTTCTAAAAGGAAAAAAAATGGAGCATACATGTGAGTGATGCGGAAAGGTAAAACCAATGATTCGAGAGAGAGGGAAGAGTTGTGAGAGCAAGCAAGAAAACATGGCGCTCTGCTTCCTAAATGGAGCGTTTGACCCTATGGCCCTATGACCCTGGCAGGAGTATTAACAGTTCAGAGAAAGAGGAAAATAGACAGAGACCATGGGTGCTGAGGCAGGGTTTGTAGTGTGATGGTAGGGGTGAGGGGAGCATCCTATTCTGATGGCTTCTCTTTTCTTCATGAAACAAGAATGTCAGCTATAAGTGGAAATGAGACAGAAGAGAAGATATGGAACAGTTCCCTAAGCCAACAAGAGACCAAAGGCACTCAGGAAATATGATCAGGCCACCCAGCTGCTCAAAGGGCCCCTGAGTGGTTTGTGGTCATGAATAGAAAGGGAAACCAGCAAACACAGTGGTAGATTTTTCTCCAGCTGCTTTAACTGGGCAAGTGAAGGTGATGATTGAGTCAAGAGTTGAATGTAGGGGCGCCTGGGTGGCTCACTTGGTTGAGCGACTGCCTTCAGCTCAGGTCATGATCCTGGAGACCCAGGATTGAGTCCCACATCAGGCTCCCTGCTTGGCGGGAAGCCTGCTTCTCCCCTCTCACTCCCCCTGCTTGTGTTCCCTCTCTGGCTGTATTTATCTCTGTCAGATAAATAAAATCTTTAAAAAAAAAAAAAAAAGAGTTGAATGTAGTGAGGGCTAGAGTTTGACCAAGTAAGGAGAAAAGGGCAATTGTATGCCAAGTGTAGGCAAGAGAGTAGCTACCATAAGGGAGACTACAATCTGAGGTGGAACTGGAAGGACATGAAGGGGATGAGGAATGATGAGACTGTGGTACCATCAGTGGATTCGAGGTTACAGAGGGACTGAAATGGAGCCATTACAGGGAACAAGAGCTCTAAAGAACGTATCCTCGCCGCCACATAGGACCTTAATAATAGCATAAATGGAGAAGCAAGGAGTCAAGGATATACAGCAGACATAGTCTCCGAATGCTTGAGTCTGCCATGGGAACAGACAGCTCAGACTAGAGTGGTCTAGGGGAGAGAAAACTATCCCAGAAGGAAGACATTAGAAAAGGACAGGGGATAACTCATAGGTATAAACATATACCCGAAAAAGCCATTTTTTTTCTCCTGTAAGACTGTAAGATATAAAAAAGATAGCAAGAACTAAAGATTCTTGAAACAGGATTTCTTGTGGCAGCTGTAGCGGTGACCCATACCCTGGAGCCTTCCTGCCTTTCTTAACATTCATAAAAACAAAGATTGCTATTGTTGAAAAGCACCTTAGAACTCTTCTAGCAGACCAATTTTACAGATGGGTAAATAAGACCAAACAGGTGGAAAGGGGGGAAAACCACATAGCTCTAAGACAGACATCTTGACTCAGTTTTTAAAAAGGAAGCTTTGTCTTAAAATCAACTGGCTCATATGAAACTGGTATTTTATGGGTCAAAAGTGGCTGAATATTGCTACTTTCATATCATTCAACCTAATGTACTCCAGAGTTCTTTTCACAATAGCAGTGTCAATAATGAGCAGGTGTCAATTTTTTTAAGTAAACTATTGCTTCTCACTAACTCTCTAAAATTTGTCAAGAAAGTATTTGTAGGGGCACCTGGGTGGCTCAGTTGGTTAAGCGACTGCCTTCGCCTCAGGTCATGATCCCGGAGACCCGGGCTCCCTGTTGGGCGGGAAGCCTGCTTTTCCCTCTCTCACTCCCCCTGCTTGTGTTCCCTCTCTCCCTGTGTTTCTGTCAAATAAATAAATAAAATCTTTTAAAAAATAAAAAAAAGAAAGTATTTGCAGAAAACTAGGTGGAGTTAACAGCAAAGAATCTTTTTAAATTGAAGTTAACTTCAGTAAGGAGATGACAAAAATCCAGAAGTCATAAAGAGGAGCAGCCATCTAGGGTTGTGACTAAGAGATTCCTAGTGACTCTGAGAAGTAAATTAAGGTGGGCTGAGAAAAGTATAATTGGATTATGATTATAAATCTAATGCTTGTGACTGAGTAATTACATGGTTAAGAGGAAGAGAGTGGTCAGCAAGGAATCTAGAGTCAGGGTAGAAAAGCAGAATCAGATTCAAGAAAGAGAGTTTTGCCATAGTCTTCCAGACCTTCCCTATGGAAGCACAGTCCCACTTGGGGATCGATGCCATTGCCCCTCAGAGCTCAAGGATACCAGCCAAGAAGCTCATGTTGCCAACCCTGAAAGACCCCAATCTCTTTGAGGAAATAACCTGGCTTCTCACCCAGAGAGGACCATAAAGAGAGGCTGTCATCGTCAGATTACATATTTGGAATTCTGGTGCTTATGTTTTTCACTGAACATTAATAAAGCAGCATTATTACTTTTCATACATTAGTCTCATACTTGATTAACGTGGTTAACGTGCACTGGTGTTTGAGAAGTGATAAAGCTCCGTGTCCATGCATACCCGCTGGGCCCACACTGAGGGCACCTGCAGAGACTTTGCTCACATGCCAAGGTGTTCCTGCTTCTCTTGGCTGCAGGGTCAAGGAGGTGGTGCTTAGACTGTATGCAAGGCCGGCTGGACATGCCAGAGAGTTAATACCCCAAGAGCAACCCCCAAGCCAATCGAGTGTTGGTAAATATCCCAACTTCCTTTGGTATGAAAACTCAGGTACATCTTACACTGTTTCCTCAGGGGTCTTCAGGGAAAACCCAAACTAAGAGAGGTTAGCGTGCTGAGAAAGCAGATTTCTCAACCTTCAAAATTAAATAAGGGCAGTGGTGAATTCAACAAGGCATGGAAGGTCACCCATGAGGACCCATCTGGAAGACGAGCTGGCTTTACACAAAGAACTACAACATGCAACAAAAACAGAGATGCAGCTTGTCCTTTTATTTTTTCCTCTTTCAAGTCCACATTAGCAATAGACAGTGCATGTTATTCAGGTAAATTATATGTTACTGCTTTCTCCCATTTGGTTAGAGGTCACATTTCTCATGATTGGTCTTATGAATGAAGAGAAGCCCAAAGCCTGAGGATTACACGTTGATTTAATGGGGCAAGGGAGTATGCCAAAAGGAACAGAGAAAGAAAGAAAAAAAAGCACATGGGAAGCAAAGGAAGAAGGTGGGCAAAAGACAGGTTAGTGGGGGCCAGGAGGGACAATAAAGATGTTAACATTCTCACCGCTACCACCGAGATAATGGACAGCAGAGCTGGAGCCCGGAGGTAGCTGTAGTTACAGGCTTCGAATACTTGATTCTCAAAACAACACGTTTTACTACTTTATTCTTGCAATGCCATCACTAGGTAGCTATTGTTGGTGTCCACCTTGCAGGTTAAGAAAACAAGGCTTGAGGTCAAGTGCCAGGTAAACAACTGGTAAGCAGCAGAGCTAGGAGTCTGAGTCCTCAGCCCACGCTCTGCAATGACTCTTTCTATTGCTCTTTCCTCTGTGCTGGACGAAGCAAGAGACAGTGAGAGGTTTCAGAAGGCTCTGTTTGAGATGCAGGGGTGGGAGGAGGAGAGAGGAGAGCCACAAAGCAAAGCAAGACATGGGGTCACCTACTTACTCTGACAAACGTTGAGGCCATCCCAGTCTGAAAGTGCCAGCAGGCTGGACACCTGCCCTGGAGTGGAACCC
Organism: Spilogale gracilis; assembly: GCA_004023965.1. Taxonomy (NCBI): domain Eukaryota; kingdom Metazoa; phylum Chordata; class Mammalia; order Carnivora; family Mephitidae; genus Spilogale; species Spilogale gracilis. Next base: position 45,419 of record PITA01015823.1, read on the forward strand.
ATCACCAGCCTCTGGTGGGAACACTTCCAACTAGTAGAGCTTGGGGGAAGAGGGAAACAAAGGCAGCCCAACATCTCTCTTGTGAAGCTACAGTAGAAGCTGTGACTAGTGAAAATGGGATTGTGTATGTAACCTAAGTAGGAAAGACTGTGGGTATCACCCCACACCTACCAGAATGCCTCAAGGTGAAACATCAGTCAACATCAAATGTTAGGAGGATGTGGAGTAACTGGACAGCTCTCTTATCTTGCTTGGGGGGTGGAGGGGGGACATAAAATGGTACAACCACTTTTAATAATGGTTTGGCTGTTCCTTATCATTTTAAACACCAACCTTATCATCCACCAATTGCATTCCTCAGTATTTACCCAAAAGAGATGCAAAATAGTTCACAGAAGCTTTATTCATAATAGCAAAAAATCAGAAACCCAACTGTTCAACAGATGAAAAGATCAACAAACTGTGGTATACCCACATGCTGGGATTTTTTTTTTTTCAAAGAAAATGGAAGGAACTACTGATAATGTGCAACAATGGGCCTCAGAGGTATAGTAACAGGTAGGGTAGTACACTGTCTAGATCAGGCTAAATGAAGGGATGACAGAAATCTAATCAGGGTTACCTTGGGGGTTGTGGTGAATGACTAGAAAGAGGCATAAAGAATATTTTAGGGTGATACAAATATTCTGTCTTGATTGGGTTGTACATATCTACATACCTTGAGTGGGTTGTCTGTATCTAATTACCTATGAAAATTCATAGAACCATAATATTTAGATCCATGCCTTTCACTAATGTAAATTACACATAAAAGAGCATCAGTAATAGACTCCTATGTTGACAAGTTTCAGGACAGCTCAGGTGAAGTTGTAGTCTGGGATTCCATCAGAGTCGTTGAATGGTGCTCTTCCACGCACAGGGTCCCATGGCCTCATTTCCCCTCCACTAAAAACATTTTCCCAAATTCACCATGTTAGAATTTCACACAGGAACAAATGGCGTAACTACAGATGAATCCTTTGATTTTTCCTTCAGGTTCAGGTAATATTGCATTCATTTCTTTCAGACAGATATCGAGTCTGAATTATAGCTATGTTCTCTATATTAAAAAACTGCTCAACATTTGTTCATTTTCCTCCCCTTATGTACAGACTGGAATTCTCTTGTGGGCAGCTAATAAGTAGAGATTATGCATTCATGCTGAAGTTCCTCCAGTGTAATGTAAATTGATTTTTCTTCAGAAACTGAACATTCAATCATTCATCACGAGAAGAGTTACATTTAAAATTCTGACCTTACACAGTAAAGAAATGGTTACTGTTGAGAAATGGGAAAAATGGAATGACTGGAGGAAAATCAGGTAAACTAACATTTGAATGCTTACTTTGCACTGAACACTTACAGCGCTTTGCATGTGCAAGCTCATTTCGGCTTCACAGTACCCCTGTAAAACAGGTGTTAATACAACATAAGGGACATGACAAAACTGATGCTCATAGAAATTAATATGCTCAAAGTTCAGAGCCAATAAAAGGTGGAGGCAGAATCTCATCCTTGGTCTACACAACTCCACAGCCTACATTTTCACTGATTAGGAGGACAGCCATCCATTTACTCATTCAACAGATATTTATCTTCATGCGTGCATGGTTTGTTGTGGGAAAACGCGCACTCCAGCAGCCCTATAGAGAGGCCCACGTAGTGAGGAACAGGGACCTTCTGATGACAGCCATGGGAGTGAGCTTAAAGGCAGATCCCCAAAACCGAGTCAACATCTTCAGAAGAGACTATAGCCCTGGTCAAGAATACTCAGACTCTAATCTAAAGAGGAGCCCGAACCAGAGACATTCATTTAAGTTACTCCTGAATTCCTGATCCACAGAAACCATGAAATGACAAATATTTGATTTAAAGCATTAAGTTTGGGAGCAATTTGTCATGCATTAAGTAAATGGGCAAATAAAGATACATTCATTATAAGTCTATAAGATGTGCCAGAAAGAAAAAAAAACAAAGGACTGAAAGAAGTGGAAAGGTGCCATTGCTACTTTAGGTTCGGTGGACACGGGAGGCATCTCTGTGGGTTTCATATTTCACTGGAGGCATGAAGGATGAGAGAAGTGTTCATTACATTTGACAGCATGAAGGTAGCTGGTTCCCTGGATAAGATCACTTATAGTAACTGGAAACCAAGGCCCAATTAGACTAAAATAAAGAGTAAGTGGATAGAAATAAGTAGAATTGTACACATAGGTCTTCCTAAATCTCAGGGAGGAAGGATAAAAGAAATGGTGGGAAGCTAGAATGGAAGAAGAGGGCCATTGCTGACAGTGGTATCTCACTGTTGCTCTTTTGAGATGAGTGGTATCAGTGTATACTTACAATGTGATGAGAAAAGCCCAGTGTAAAAGGAGGAAATGACCAAGCTGAGGATGTGCAATCTGGAACACAAATTACGGTATCAAGAAGGAATGGTATTTCTTTCATCACAAGGACTGAGAAGGATAAGCACTAGGGTAAAGTTTCTGTGAAGCTCTGTACATATGGAAATGAAGGAATTTCTGGCTATTGTTTCTATTAGTAGGGCAAAATTCCTTTAACAATGGATATTAATTTTTAAGTCTCAAACTTATAATTAAAATATTAACCAAAAGAACTATAAATGGGCTCAGTTTTAATTTACTGACTGGGTTTTTGTTGTCTTTGTTAACATCTCCTGTGCTTTTGGAATGTAATTTACCATGATCCTCAACAAGTTCTCCAGTGTTGCTTTTCTTAAGTAATCTCTACACCCAACGGAGGAGCTCAAACTCAACCCCAAGATAAAGTGTTGCACGCTCTGCCAACTGAGTCAGGCAGGTGCTCCTCCAATGTTATTGTATAATACTTTTATTTTTTTTTACACTTACTTTTTTTTTAATTTTAATACCAACTTTTTTAAATTTATTTTTATTGTTAAATTTTTTTTCCAGTGTTTTAAGATTCATTCCCCATTCCCCACACCCAGTGCTCTATGCAATAGGTGCCCTCAGTACCCACGACCAGGCTCTCCCATCCCCCCCACACCCCCTCCCTCCAAGTCCCTCAGTTTGTCTCTGTGTTCAAAGTCTCTCTTGTTTCATTTCTCTCCCTGAATTACCCTATTTCCCATTTACTTTCCTTCTCCTACTGTCCTCTATATTACTCCTTATGCACCGCAAGTAAGTGAAACCATGTGATACTTGACTTTCTCTACTTGGCTTATTTCACTCAGCATAATCTCTTCCAGTCCAGTCCATGTTGCTACAAAAGTTGGGTATTCATCCTTTCTGATGGAGGCATAGTATTCCATTGTATATATGGACCACATCTTCTTTATCCATTCATCTGTTGATGGGCACCTTGGCTC
>PITA01015824.1:0-48733 GCA_004023965.1 Spilogale gracilis
ATGTACCACATCTTCTTTATCCATTCATCTGTTGATGGGCACCTTGGCTCTTTCCACAGTTTGGCGTACAATGCTCATTTTTAAGTAACATGAAAACCTACAACTTTCTTAAGTTGACCTTCAGAAATTTCATACTTTTTATACTTTAAAATTTTAGTTATATATTTGGCTAATTATGTTAAATCTATGTATTTAATTGCTGTTTTGAGGATTAACCTTGATTAGAAACTGTTTATCTAAGCATGAGTTTGTCTTTCTTATTAACATATGATTGCCTTCCAAGAAACCTGTGTGTTAAATTTTTACTTAATATTCTACTCTAAAAGGTAGTTTCTGTGAAACACAAAAGACTTTGGACTCAGAAACAAACTGAGGGTCTTGGAGGGGAAGGGATGGGGAATGGGTGGGCCTGGTGGTGGGTATTGAGGGCATGTATTGCATGGAGCACTGGGTGTGGGGCATAAACAATGAATCTTGGAACACTGATAATCAATCAATCAATTAATTAATTAATTAAAATAAATAAATAAAAGGTAGTTTCTAAACCTTTCTGATAGCCCCATTTGGCACACACATGGATTCACCAGAGTTCTTCTTAACCTTTCCATAATTCTTACACTTGCAGTCTGTGGTCTCCATTCAGTCCTCTGACCTCTTCTGATCATTTTTCTTTCTTAAGAATATCTCACCTGAGGGGCGCCTGGGTGGCTGAGTTGGTTAAGCGACTGCCTTTGGCTCAGGTCATGATCCCGGAGACCTGGGATCGAGTCCCACATCGGGCTCCCTGATCGGCTGGAGGCCTGCTTCTCCCTCTCTCACTTCCCCTGCTTGTGTTCCCTCTCTGGCTGTGTTTCTCTCTGTCAAATAAATAAAATCTTAAAAAAAAAAAAAAAAAAAGAATATCTCACCTGAGTTTCACCTGAGTCTTTCTACCAGCTCTTCTCGAAATCTTAGAAATCTGTTAAACCTATTCTTCAGTCTTTTCTCAGTTTTTCTCATCATGAAATTCTCAACCTCAGCACAATTGACATTTAAGGGTGGATAATTTTTTTTCTGGGATTCTGTCCTATGCATTAAAGGATGCTTAACAGCATTTCTGGCCTCTACCTACTAGATCCCAATAGCACTGCTCCTACCCTACTCCCTCCCCAAAACCAAAAAATGTCTGTAAACATTTCCAAATATCTCCTGAGGGTAAAAACCACTGTCAGTTGCTTTAATCCATGGAGTGTCATTATTGTACAGACTCTAGAACTAGAATGGATTCTCTGTCTATATTAATTTATAAATTATAAGACTAAGAGAGGATAATGTCAGGAAAGAACTAAAGAAGTACCACAGGAGTTTTTATGAGCAGGAACGGAGAGGAATATATATTTAAAAACATGTGTTCATATCACTTTATACCCATTAGGTTGACTAATATTAAGAAAAAAAAAAACAAAAACAAAAACCAGAAACCACGGGTAACCATGTAGAGAAGTTAGAATCCTTCTGTATTGTTGGTGGGGATGTAAAGCGGTATAGGCACTATGGAAAACCATGTATTTCCTCAAAAAATTACCATCAACTTGCCTTCTGGGTGTGTACTCAAAAGAATTGGAAGTGAAGTCTGAAACAGGTGTTTGTACATGCCATATGTTCATAATAACATTATTCACAGTAGCCAAAAGGTGGCGGCAACCTAAGTTTCCACTGATAGGTGAATGGATAGAATGTCACATATACATATAATCAGATATAAAAAAGAATGAAATTCTGAAACATGGGTAAACCTAAATACATTCTGCTAAGTGAAATAAGCTAAACACAAAAAGATAAATACTATATAAAGTACCTAGAATAGTCGAATTCATAGAGACAGAGAGTCAAAGTGTGATTGTTGGAGGCTGAGGGCAGAGCTAGATGGGGAGTTGTTAATGAGCATAGAGTTTGTTTTGCAAGATGAAGAGTACGGTGATTAGTTGAACAATAATGTGAATATACTTAAGCAGTATAGAACTGTGCATTTAAACGTGGTTAAGATGGTAAATTTTATGTTATGCATATTTTACCATAATTAAAATAAAATTTAAAAAATACCCCCAAATTGAGAACATTTACCTTTTTCTCTGTGTCTTCTAGAAATTTTTTTTTAAGATTTTATTTTTTTTAGATAGAGAGAGAGTGAGCATGGGGGGAGGCACAGAGGAAAAAGAGAGTAGTAAGCAAGCAGACTGAGTACAGAGCCTGAGGTGGGGCTCTATCCCAAGATCCTGAGATCGTGACCTGAACTGAGACCAAGTCTGTTGCTTAACTGACTGCACCACCCAGGCACGTCCTGGTCTTCTAGAAATATCTGACCCTATTCTTCTCCGTAATCTCATTCTCTTAACTCCCATTACACACAAAGGAGGAAATAAAGTATAGTGTGATTTTTAACCACAAGCCTGTTAATTATTAAGAACACTAATAGTTTCTAATATAAATCCCTTTAATATTCTATATGTTATGAATTTTCTCCTTAGCTTCAGGTTCTAGAAGAAAAAAATAAGAATTTGCAAGAGACTCTCCTAGATATGGAAAAAAAGCTTGAAGAGATCAAAAAACAGTGTCAAGAAAAAGAGGCACAGCTAATATGCCAGAAGAAGAAAGAAAAGGAGTTGGTAACTACAGTTCAGAGGTAAGATAAACTTCAGTAATTTTTTCTGCTTGCTTTTATTATTCATATTTTTCATAAAACATTTCACTTAAAATGCATTACTATATAATTATTACTATATCATCTTTAAAATGTACTCTTAAGAACCATATCATTTCACTGAAACAGATTGTCTCAACTGTGATTTCACATGTTAATGCAGTATCTTGATATCTTGCAAAAGGTTTTAGATGAGAATAGTTAAAATCTGCTCCCCCCAAAACAAAACAAAACAAAACAATATAAAAAAAAAAAAACAACCCACCAATTGAAAACTGAAAGTTAACACAGTCTGATGGTTTTGCCAAAAAATAAGTACAAATTTTTGGTAACAAAGAGGGGCAAATGCTCAAACTGAACTCCTTAATATAGTAGATTAAAGGGAAGTAATCGGCTCCCATTTTACCTTCCTGGTTTACTCAACGTATCTTGCCTCTTGGTAGTCTTCTCTTTTAAATTAATATAGTTAGAATAACAGGGAATATCTATCATTTGCTAGTATATTTTGCTAATGTATTTAAGCTGGAAAATTAACTGGATTTTTGAAAAACCTAAAAGAACTGTTATATATGTATCTACATGTACTTTCTGTTTCATAAAATTAAGCCTTAATAGATAATCAACTATTAATAAGTAAAACTATCCAGAAGAATAAGACAATAAAGCAGTAAAACTAAGAAATACACTCATCATGCTTTTATCAGTTGTGTTTAATTCTAATCAAAATCCATTTGATAATTCCATATTAATATAGCTTTACTACTTTGAAAGTATTATATATGCCTGGTCTACTTTTTTCCTTATATTTCAATACAGAAAAACTCTGCTTTGGGGACAGTTTAGTCTTTAGGGTTTCTAATCTCAGTTGCAAAAAACTCATATACTTTTAACTTTACTTTTATTTTCACATTATTTTTTGCTTTCTTGTTCTTTACTTTTCCCCTCCATAACTCATCTTCTATTGTTTAGTCTCGAAACAGCTTTCTCACCTCCACTTATTCAAACATATATTCTTTTTCTTTCATCTTAAATGAAATGAGAAGAGGTAATGTATCTCTTCTGTTTTATGGGGCATTTTGATCACAAACTCAGGCTGTGCCATTTTATGAATAGAATAGGAAACACCTCAAAATAATTTGAATGTTTTGCTCCATTGTGTGCTTTTACATGTTTAATATGATATTATACCTTCTCCTTTATTTCAATTTTCTCTTTTATTGAGTTTTTAGAAAACATTAAGCCTAGTACTATTGATTAGAAAGAATTAGTACAGTGCATTTCAGAATCCATGTTCCATTTCTTTGTCTCAATACTCTCTAAAATGATAGCATCCTGGGAAATTTCTCTTGATTTCAAATAGATGTAAAGGACCAAAGAAGTTCTGTAAGTCTTCAGTACTTGTATGGCTCTGGTGTCACCTGACTGTGGAGGTGGAGGTGTTATTTCAGTTTCCTCAGCTATATGATACAGTATTCCCTGGTCCCAGAAGAAGTTCAGATGTATATGTGACTGTAAATTATATCATTACATATACCTGTACCTATATAATATTTCTAAGTTAATTGCTTTATGAATATATAAGAACTTTTGGTATTTAAAAATCAGATTAAATTTTCCCTTAGAAATGAAAATGGAAGTAAAATATGTGGATGGGGTCCCTTGTAATGCAATAGTGGGTACCTTTGCTATTTAAGAGATTAATTTTCTAAGTGAGCAAGCTTCATAACATAAATGAGAATGTGTATGTGAAAGAGTTCTTTGGTATTATTTCATGACAGAGTACATTTTCCCTTCTCATACCTGGTTCATTTTTTTAAAAGACCTTAATAGTTTTAATGTAATTTATTTCTCTTAGAATGTTATAAATACACAAAAGTAGTGTCTTCACACTAAATTGAGGGAAAAAAAATCTTATTCTGAAATAGAAATAATGTATTTTTCACTTTTAGATTGAAAAAGCAAATACTTTTATGACAAGTAAAAACATATTATAGAGCAGTACACTGCATTCATAATATATTAAAAAGACCTCTCTGGTGCCATTATTTATTAACATATTGGAAGCCCTTATTGTAACCATGTAAGATTGTTAGTTCTTCATCCAGAATCTAGATACAGCATTTCTTTACCTTTTTTTTTTTTTTGAAGGGAGAGAAAGCACAGGAAAGCCATAATACTTGAAAGAAGAAAAATAATGAAAATAACAAGACTCCAACTATAAGAAGTTTCTTTTAGTATTCAGTTCTTGAATGTAATTATAAGCTTCTTAGGTGTCTTTCTGTTTTGATTTTGGTCATTATTGTTAATGTTATAGTTCCTTTTAACTAAAACATGACTATTCTTTCTTTCTCAAGACTAACACCTTTTAGGGTGCTTGGGTGCCTGGTGGCTCAGTTGTTAAGCATCTGCCTTGGGCTCAGGTCATGATCCCCAGGGTCTGCTCCACAGGAAGCCCATCTCTCCCTCTCCCACTCCCCCTACTTTTGTTCCCTCTCTAGCTGTGTCTGTCTCTGTCAAAAAAAATACATAACATCTAAAAAAAAAAAAAAAAAAAAAAGGACTAACACCTTTTAATCTTTTATTCTTAATGTACCAGAAGGGCTTCCATTTGTTGTTTCCTCTTTTGCATTGCAGCTCTGTGACATGAATCACATGAGAAACTATTAGGTCAAGTAGTAAATAGATTGTTGCTCTTACTAATGAAGGAGAAATGTAATTCTACTAGTTTTAGTAACAGCTGTCTTTATAAACAAACTTATGCTGAGCACAGAATGAAGGTAAAAGACATGTGTCTTTATTCTTTGGTTCCCTAACACAATCCTCTTAATCAAGGAACTCTGCTTTGGGGAGGAGAAGGAAAGAAAAGAATTTAGATTGCAGAGCTCACATTAGGTTCATGGGGGACTTCATTAGGGCCTGAGAATGTTCCACACTAAGCAACTTTTGATTCTGATCTCAAATCTGCCATTTCTGAAAAGATGATTAGCTTCCATTATATTTCTTGCTTGTATGAAATATAGGTATTCAAGTGTATTCATGTATAGGCTGTAGGTTTCGATTACTACTTGATTAAAAAGTACTGTCATCCCTAAGAAAGAGACTTGATTTATGTTGAAGTCATCTACCAAAATCAGCGCATAGAGTGGATTTTCTTTATCTAATTGTCTTTCTAAACTACACAGTTTGCAGCAAAAGGTAGAAAGATGCCTTGAAGATGGAATTCGCCTTCCCATGTTAGATGCAAAACAGCTTCAGAATGAAAATGATCAACTGAGAGAACAAAATGAGAATGCTAGTAAGGTCAGTTCATGCCCTTGATAATAAATGTGAAATCTGTATTATGTTGGATATGTGTGTATAGATATATGTTATAGCTATTTTATTTTCTATTTTTGCTAATAATAGCTTAGTTTGAACTTTTTATTTGGAAAGAAAGTCACAGTTTAAGTAAATTTAAATAAATTTTCATAAAGGCCAAGCTAAGGAAATTATATTACTTCTTAACCAAACAAAAGGATATCTTTCCTTCCTGAATTATTCAATGTCTGTTTCAAAGTTATTTTTATAAATTGCATTGAGTTTTATCAAGAACCAGAGGAAGACTTTTGCAGTTTTCTATATGTGTGATCCAAATCATATGTCTATTTAAAGGATACTTGGTGTGAATACTTTTGTTAAAAAAAAAAAAAAATCAAACCCTGATTTTTAAAAGATGAATTCCTTATTTCTCGTGCTTTTGTTTTCTTGAAATATTGGTACTTTTAAAAAGCAATGGAAAAGATTTTGATTCACCCTGATATATTTCCTCTGTTTTAGATAATAGACAGCCAACAAGATGAGATTGAAAGAATGATTTTAGAAATTCAGGTAAGGGATGTTTTGTGCATATTTTAATTTAGCTGTATGCTGATTGACTCTTAATGGCTGTATAACCTAAAAAAATACTGAAGCATATATATATTTATATGAAAAGATTAATAGCACTTGAAGTTGCAAATTCTTTAATATTAATCTTTTAATTTTTTAGAATTAAAATGCTATTTGGTAAATCAGTTATTCAAAAAGTCTTGAAGATTGTTCTTCTCTTTTCCATACCTTGTTTGTTTTTAACTCAGTGTAGTCTACTGCTGAAAACACATCTGGTTAAGGTCATCAGTGATCTACTTAGTAAAAACAATGGACTGTTTTTAGTCAATTGTGACTGGCCAACACTTCTCTTCCTCCTAATGATTCTCTACATTTTTCTTTGTATGTTCTCCAAGTATAACAGGTTGTTTTTGTATTTGTGTTTTGACCTCCTGCGTAGGTTCTTAAGAGGAGTGTGTGGTAGCTCATATGAGTATCTAGAGCTTACAGTGTCTCATTCATAATGCACAAGCAAAGTTGTGGATTAAATGTATTTTCTTTTTTTTTAATTGATTTTCCAGATATTTACTGAGCACTTACTTGTGTGCCAGGCACTGTTTTTGGCCCTGGGAATTCATCAGTGAGCAAAGCAAGTCTTTAGCCATTCTAGTGGGGTGAGATGGACAAAATGAAAATACCATGTCAAGGAATGATACGTATGATTAAAAAGTAGGATAGAGAGCAATGACAGACAAACAGTGCTTCATTAAATACAGTGGTCATGAAGTTTTTCCTGGGGAAGTAATATTTGAACAGAGATCTGGATGAAGATTACCCAAGGGAAGGGCATTCCGGGCAAAGAGAGTCACCTAAAGGTGCCTGGTGTACTCCAAGACCAGCAAGAAGGCTGCTAGTATGAAGTGCATAATGGTGAGGTAGAGTGGTGGAAGGTGGTGGTGGAAAGTAGCCTGAGGCTAGATCACACAGGGGTAGATACCTTTGTGTTTTATTCTGTGTATGATGGAAAGCCATTGGATATTTTGCTGAATAATGTTCTTATTTTTATACCTCCTAAAATACCTTCCATCTTTAGGAAGTAAAACATAAAATAGATAAATGGTTTAAGTGTCAGAATTATAGACTGTCTGCTTTGATTGTCTTTTGGCCATATTAAATGATTTATCATTTTAATCAAATACTAGGCCAGTTCAACAAGTGTGTGGGCCTGCTGTATTGGTTCATGGAGGTTATACTCTTTAATCTATATTCCTATAGACACAATTTCAGTTGTTCTACAAGCCATTTGAATCACAAAATGATTAAGTTCCCTCTGCCATTATTACCTGATTTATTATAGACCATAACAAAAGGAATTTATATTTCACTTGGTAACATTTTGCAAGAAATCATTTAAATAAAATTTATCTCAATCCAATTAAGGGCAGTCAGTATTTTCCGTTGGCACTGAAATTTTGGTGGAAAAGACTTGTAAGATTTTATTAGTTTATCACATCCTATCTCTCACATTATAAATTATCAGGATATATTTGTATCAATTGAAATGTGCCTTTTTCTTATTTCTGGTGGCATCTTAATACAGTTTACTCCTACACACCAACCATGTCTTTTAGTCACATGTGACTATGTCATGACCATATATAAATATGTAGAAGAATATGTAATTCATATGCCATTCTTCAATTTTAAAATGTTTAAGTGAACATTTCAAATTAAAAATTTCAGATTAAACTCATTAATTCTATTGTCTTATGTTCTGAAGCAATGGGTATCTAAGTCATTGTGGCCATTCTGTCTAGGCCATACATCTAGTATATGGTTTGCTAACAGAGCAGATAGCAAATGCTGGTAAGGCCAAATTGGCTATATGTATCAAGATATTACTTAAATAAAAAATTGTGGATGAGACAGATATGCCTAAAATGGTAAGAAAAGTTTTTGTGTAGTGTTCCTCATTAAAACTTTTTAATTTTTGGTCCTTCACAGTTAAAAAATCTAGAATTTTTTTTATTTGGTTGTTTGTGATGAATATAAAAGATGTGTACTCTGTAAACATCTGAAAATACTGCCTATTGTAAAAAAAAATGGGTACTAATTATTTCCCTAGCTTTGGAAACCACAGAGAGAATCCTAAAGAGCACACTTTGGGTTGAAAAAGTATTCTTGTTGTTTTTTACTACAGTTAATGGGATTATTTTCAAGTCCATCCACATAATAGATCAGCTCCCTTCAATTACTAATTATTTAAAGCCACCTAGGTTTTCCCCCATCTGCTTGCATAAGGAATGGCCAGCCTTACTCCTTTGTAGGTTATGATGTCCTTCCTATATGCTGTAGCTCTGTTTTGAATTTCCTCAGGTTTCTTTGTATAGCCAAAACAAGACAAAATACCTCATAATGAGTGATAGCGGAGAGCTTCCCAGCCATTTTCTAACATGAAGTACGCATGTTCACTGTCAGTACAGTATTAAACTTACTGTAAAATTTCACGGCTGTTACAGTTTGCTTATTCTTTGTTGGTGCACAGTGCCAGGAAGTCATTCCATTTCAGAAGGTTTAGTAGACAAAACAACATAATATTATTTGAATTTTCACTGCTTCTTTATGTCCCTGCAAACTATTGAGAAGACCACATTTGTTCAAAGTTCATTTGGTTGACTTTTGGAGTATTGCATTGCCTTCGGTATAAGCACATTATTGTTAAAAGTTTAAATTTTGCAGGGTGCCTGGGTGGCTCAGAAGGTTAAGCCTCTGCCTTTGGTTCAGGTCATGATCTCAGGGTCCTGGGATCAAGGCCTGCATCAGACTCTCTGCTCTGTGGGGAGCCTAGTTCCTCCTCTCTCTGCCTGCCTCTCTGCCTACCTGTGATCTCTCTCTCTCTCTCTGTGTCAAATAAATAAAATCTTTTTTAAAAAGTTTAGATTTTGTGACATAAGGGAAAAATAAAATCCCTTGCCATGCTCATTTTATGTCCAGTTTATAGGAGATAAAAATAAGTCATTGTTCCAGAGTGAAAGTGCTATATTTAAAATACAACTGTGGTTTACCACCCTTGTACCAGAAGTCAAATAAATATATACCTGAATTAGGTCAGGGGCAGATTTATTAGTTTACAGTTGTGGAGTGGGGGAGTCTTCTACTAGTTATAGTGTATTCGTTGTTGAATATAGAAAAATAGTACTTCATGTAAAAATATACACTGATTTTGAAATTGAATTCAGTGCTATATAAAAATACAGATTTAGCTATTGTTTTGTTCACCTGACAGGAGAATATTGTTAGCTGGTATGAAAACTTGTTTATTCATTGATCCTTTAGAAATAATGCCTTTGTTTACATTTACAAAACCAGTATAGCTCAACTGGCTTCTTCTACAGGTTTTTCTTCTGTTAATATACAATATAAAAAGACATTTTGCAATAGAACATTACCCATCATTTCCATAAATGTGGCTTCAGTCGGAATGTCAATGAGTTCTTCATTGGGCATTGCCTGCCTTCCTATTTATTCCTTAAAAGCATATTTTAGTTACACAATCCTGTTTCCAGTGAGCTGTTATCATTGTATATAATCATTATAAGCTTTTGGGAGAGGAGATACAAAGTAAAAAAGTTTATTAGGTGCATTCTGTTTTCCCTAACATATTAAATTTGTTTCCTCCTTGAAAGAACTTTTGGATTTAAATGGCCTAAGTTTAGCTGTGTTTCTCTCTGTCAAATAAATAAATAAAATCTTAAAACAAAACAAAACGGGGGCATCTAGGTGGCTCAGTTGGTTAAGTGACTGCCTTCGGCTCAGGTCATGATCCCAGAGTCCCGGGATCAAGGCCCGCATCGGGCTCCCTGCTCGTTAGGAAGCCTTCTTCTCCCTCTCTCACTCCCCCTGCTTATGTTCCCTCTCTAGATGTGTTTCTCTCTGTCAAATAAATAAATAAAATCTTTTTTAAAAAATGGCCTAAGTTGATAGCTATCAATGAATGACATAAAATCCATAATGATGCTTTAAAGGTCATTAGGACTGTTCACTTTTAAAGCAATGTAGAAACCTCCAATCTCAAAACTGGAACAGTCTGTCTCATTCTTCAAGGGAAGATGTTTTCATAGCCACCAAAGATTTTATTTCAGTTTTTAGCAAGTCTCTCTTTAGCCTTCATCCAGCAGGTTTTCTCAGTAGAAATAGTGGGAAATGAATCATAAGCCAGTAAAATGTCTTTTAAGTAGAGTTTAACTTTGCCTTACGCTAAATAAAGTGATTTAATGTTTTCGCATTGTTGTGTGATATTTATTTCTTATTTTGGCTATCTTAGTTTTGTGATGTTTCCTGATGTGAAGTTCTTTCTGCTTAGTTTTTTTCTAATTTTTAATAGTTTTACCTTTGTGATATTGTTTTATAATTCATGAAAAACCAAAAATATTCTTATCAGAAATTAATACTAATTTTTGAAAAAAACCTAGCAGCCAAAACAAAGTCGTCTATCAAAAGAAAAGTAACTTTTTAAAAAATAAGCTTTCTCTCCAGTGTTTGTATTTATAAGGAGAAGTCTTTAATGTATGTGTAGGCCTGTTATATGCACAGTACAGTTGTTTAATTAAAATGTTAGAAAATGTATATAAAAGGTGGATTTAACTTCTGAAAAGTTCTTTGTGTCTTAGGTGGGAAATTCAGAGGCAGGAGAGGGAGTCAGCTCAGTTGAATCAAGAGAGAATGTTCTGGAACATGTCATCTGCCTGTATGAACATTCAAAGTGTATGGGATGCTTTTTAAATACAAGTTTCTGGGCCCAATTGTGAACCTGATGATTCAGTATCTCTGGATGAAGTTTGAAATATACATTATTAACAAGTTCTCCAGGCCGTTCTTTCTTAGCCTGGCAGTATCCTCATTCTGGAGCCATTAGGAAGTGGCCTGACAGTCCTGAGGGGGCTTATTCAACAGAAGTGGGAATTGACTGGGAAGACAGATTTAAGAAGAGGGGGAGGAGGTAGTTCTGAGAAACCTGAGTGTGTTCTTGACACATTTAAGCTGTTTTACATTGTGCTGATTTTTAAATAATAGCTCTATTGAGATATAATTCCCATACCCTGCAATTCACCCATTTAAAGTGTACAGTTCCATAGTCTTTAGTATATTCAGTTATATGAAACTAAGACCACAGTCAGTTCTGGAACCTTTTAATCAACCTATTAAAACACCTTAACCTTTAGCTATAGCATTCTCTTGAACCCTATTCTCTCCCAATTCATAAGCAATCGCTAATCTACTTCCTGTCTCTACAGATTTGCCTATTCTAGACATTTCATCTAAGTGTAATACATGATCTGTGACTCTTTCTCTGACCACACCAGCAGTTAAGCTCCATTAATTGCCAGTTGATTATTTTGTTTTCAATGATTCCCTGTGGTATAAATTGCTTCACAGACTGATGTGTCCTGGTTCCTCTGAAGGAAAAATTCCTTAGGTTAATGTTTGAGATTTTTTTCTGTTCCTAAGAATGCTTTTCCCAGGTGTCTCACTTTTTCTGTCTAGGAATCTAGCCAGCTAGTAGTCTAGCCTATATCTTCAATGAGTCTAACAGTTTCTTCCCAACAGCTTTTTGCCACAACCTCTACTGTTTTGTTTTTTGTTTTTTATAAAGTATAAATTTGTTTAATTTTTTATTTAAATTCAATTTAATTAACATATACTCTATTATTAGTTTCAGGGGTACCATTTAGTGATTCATCCGTTGCATATAACACCCAGTGCTCATTACTTCAAGTGCCCTCCTTAATACTCATCATCCAGTTACCCCCCCACCTCTCCTCCAGCAACCATCAATTTGTTTCCTAGAGTTAAGAGTCTCTTATGGTTTGCCTCCCTGTTTTCTTCTTATTTTATTTTTCCTTGCCTCCCCCTGTGTTCATCTGTTTTCTTAAATTCCACAGATGAGTGAAATCATCACTATTTGTCTTTCTCTGACTTATTTTACTTAGCATAATACCCTCTAGTTCTAGCCACATCATTGCAAATGGCAAGATCCTGTCCTTTTTGATGACTGAGTAGTATTCCATGGTGTGTATGTGTGGGTGTGGGTGTGTGTGTGTGCATGCAACACATCTTCTTTATTCAATTATCTGTTGATGGAAATTGGGCTCCTTCCATAGTTTAGCTACTGCTGCTATAAACACTGGGGTGCCAGTGCCCCTTCAAATCACTATGTTTGTATCCTTTGGGTAAATACCTAGGAGTGCCATTGCTGGGTCCTAGGGTAGCTCTATTTGTGACTTTTTGAGGAACCTTCATACTGTTTTCCAGAGTGGCTATACCAGTTTGCATTCCTTGCATTCCATACCAACAGTGTTAAGAGCGTTCCCCTTTCTCCACATCCTTGCCAAGATCTGTTATTTCCTGAGTTAATTTTAGCCATTCTGACCAGTGTGAGGTGGTATCTCATTGTGATTTTAATCTGTATTTCCCTGATGCCAAGTGATGCGAAGCATTTTTTCATGCGTCTGTTGGCCATTTGTATGTCTTCTTTGGAGAAATGTCTTTTCAACATTCCACTGGCTGTTTGGGGTCTTTTCTGGTTCCATACAAATTTTAGTATTGTTTGTTCCAGCTCTGTGAAAAATGTTGATGGTATTTTGGTAGACCTCTATAGCTTTTGCTATTGCCCCTAAGGCTTGAACTTCATAGTCTGTTGCAAATGAATTCAGGTCGTTTAGAGTGACACTTAGAGCTCTCTGTTCTGTGACTTGCTTCTCCCTGGGCAAAATCTTTGAGCCAGGTCAGTGCGAGTGGGAACAATGTCAGACTTCTGAGCAACTCTCCCTAAGGTAAAAATTCAGTGGCAGTACTCTAGATCTTAGCTTGCTTCTACCAGTGTGGAGCCCCTGCCACAGAAGCCAAGGCAAGGCCAGTTAGGTCCCCAGGATTCTCTGTGGTGCTGTACCTGAGGTAAGGTCTCCATGCGAGGAGGGAGCCTGGACAAGAGAAGAGGGGTCCCCATCTTTTGGCTGTACTTGTCTGGAACTTAGCCTGAGGTGCAGGTAGCTGAGGGCAAGATAAGAAATGCTGATGTCCTGCCCTTCGTAGCTTTATAACTGAGAGCTGGGGTACAGGGAGCCCTGTGTTACTGTTATTGGCTGTCCCAATCTGTAGATGGAATTTCCATCTTGCTGAACTATGAGAGCATAAAGATGGCCTGGATTTTGTTTCAAATACTTTACTGTTCTTACTTTTAGTAGATTTTCTTGAGTATAAGTTTATTAGTTTTCTGTTTACTCATAAGACCATTTACAGAAACTTTAAGTGTGCTCTTTTGAAATTTTCACTGAGGGGGCACCTGGATGGCTTAGTCACTTAAGTGTCTGCCTTCTGTTCAGGTCATGATCCCCCAGCATCTTGGGATCTAGTCCCACATTGGACTCCCTGCTCAGCAGGAAGTCTGCTTCTGCTTCTCCTTCTCCCTTTTCCTCTTCCTCTGCCCATGTTTTCATCTGCCTCTCTCAAATAAATAAATTAATAAAGTCTTTAAAAAATAATAAATAAAGGGCACCTGGGTGGCTCAGTGGGTTAAAGCCTCTGCCTTCAGCTCAGGTCATGATCTCAGGGTCCTGGGATCGAGGCCCACATCGGGCTCTCTGCTCAGCAGGGAGACTGCTTCCTTCCCTCTCTCTATCTACTGTGATCTCTCTCTGTAAAATAAATAAATAAAATATTTTAATTAATTAATTAATTAAAGGACACCTGGGTGGCTCAGTCAGTTGAGCGTCTGCCTTCGGTTCAGGTCATGGCCTCAGGGTCCTGGGATCGTCTGCCTTCGGTTCAGGTCATGGCCTCAGGGTCCTGGGATCAGTCCCTTGTTGGGCTCCCTGCTCAGCGGGTTATCTGCATCTCTCTCCCTCTCCCCCTGCCCCCTGCTTGTGCTTTCTCTCTCACTGACAAATAAACAAAAACTTTAAAAAATAAAATAAATAAATAAAATTTTCACTGAGAGTGGGTCTGAAAGGCTCCTCATGCTGTCTTGCTGGAAGCAGAATTTTCAGGCAGATCGTTTTTAAAGTTATATGAGATAGTAAGATGATAGTTAATGTAGAGGAATTTGATCTGTACATAGTCTTGGATTATTATAAACGGAAACCTAAAAAATAACAATTTTATGGTTTTTATATGTTCCTTATTTTGTAATCTTAGTTTTTACAAATATTTTGAAAATTCTCCTTTTTATTAATATGCAGGAAGGAATAAAGGGATTTAATACTTCTCCACACTTAGGCTAAAGTGAGAAATGGAGCCTCTGTTTAGTGCTGAGGTATCAGTGACGATCCTGGTGATGAGGATACTGTATGTTACAGGAACTGTGCTTTCTGATTATATTTATTATTTCCAAACCTCAATAGTAAGCTGATAAGGTAAGAAAGAGTGACTTTTTATATAAGAAGTAGCCAAGATTTAAAAAGATGTGCCTACGGTCTCAGCTCAGATTCTAATTCATGTCTGACCTCAGAGTTTGTGCTCCCCCACATTGCTCCTACCTGTTTCGAAGTGAAAAATCCCAAGAGAAAAGCAAAAATTCACCAGTGAAGTGATAGTTTGATCTCTTCCTTATGAAAGCCTTAGGGGAAAGATTTGTTTTAAGTGTCTTCCCTGGAACGAGAGATCCTTAAACTGGAGCATGTCAGAAAGCTAGTCTTGTGGAACGCACTTTGCATGCAGTTACCTAGAAATAGAATTCGTAAATTTTGTCTCCAAAGTGAAATTTTTTAGTACGGTAGACTCTACAATATGGTGGAAATATTAGCTCCTTGAGATTAAATAAAATGCCTGGTTTTGTTTCCTGATAACATTTATTTAAGAGTCTTGTAATAGGTACACTAGGTTTGAATGATCCTTACCCAGTTCAGCACTTAGCACAGTGCTTTGTGTATAGAAGATGCTCAGTAACTATTTTTGAATGAATGAACATAGCCTTTTACTTAAAACTAAATTAGGTGTTACTTTTTCATGCCTTTTCTTTTTCTTTTCTTTTTTTCTTTTTTTTTTAAGATTTTATTTATTTTACAGAGAGAAACACAAATAGAGAGGGAACACAAGCGGGGAGAGTGAGAGAGGGAGAAGCAGGCTCCCCACCAAGCAGGGAGCCCGATGGGGGGCTCAATCGTGGGGCTCGATCCCAGGACTCTGGGATCATGACCTGAGCCGAAGGCAGATGCTTAATGGCTGAGCCACCCAGGCGTGCCATGCTTTTTCATTCAATAACTGTTAACTGAGTTTCTGTCATGGGCCAGGCACTCTTTTTGGGGGTATCTAGTGAACAAAACAGACCAAAAACCTTTGCCCGCAGTGCTAATTTGGAATGGGTTTTTATTATTTTTTCTAGCTTTATTGAAGTGTAATTGACAAAATTTTAAATATTTAAAGTGTGCATCACAATGATTTGATATAAGAAATGGGTTATTTTTAGTATTTAGTATAAGAAGAAAAGAATTAGTGTTGCATAAATGTTTTGTAACCCAGGTGAAAGTCATTTGTATAGGCTTTTTGGTTATAAGCAACAGAACCAATTCAATTTAGCCTAAGCAAAATAGTAGGTCTACTGTGTTATGAGAATGCAGAGATACTGTGGAACCAATGAGTAGGAATAAAACCTGGCTTCAAGAAAGAAGAGACTTTGTTGCTTTTCTCATTGCAGTGTTTCATTATTTTCTCTGCAGACTCACTTCCTTTATTTTTTAGCTCACATGACAGAATATAGCTGCCCTATAGCCCCTAAGTTCTATAGTTTATTTCCAGTCATACACAAAGAGACTCATAGACTCTGGGTACCAGTTACTCAGGTTTGGTCAGGTGTTCACTCAGCCCAATCCAGTGAGCAGTGCCCCCAGAGATGCAGAATTCTTACCAAATGTTGCTTATGACTCATGGGATTTGTGAACAGGCAGACACCACAAATGTCTGCATGCACACTGCATAATTTTCATAACATGTTACAAGGTTGTAATTTCTTTCTGATGAATTTGGAACCCTGAATGTTTGAATAATATACCCATAGTTACACAGCATATAAGCTCTGGACCCAGAACCTAGTTTGTCTGACTATAAATCTTAGGCTGCTGTCCTTAACTGTATACATTTTTTTTACTGTGAACTTATTTTTTTATTGATATACAACTGACTGTAACATGGTATTAGTTTCTAGTGTATAGTCTAATGACCTGATATTTTATATATTGTGAAGTGATCACAGTAGGTCTAGTTTATACCCATCACCATATAGTAACAGGTTTTGTGTGTGTATAATGAGAACTTTTAAGATCTACTCTTTCAGCAGTTTTCAAATATACAATATAGTATTAACCTTAGACATCATGCCTGATAGTACATCCCCAAGGCTTATTTTATAACTGGAAGCTTATATACCTTTTGATCTTCACCCTTCCTTCCTTCCCCACCCACCCACCTCTGGCAACCACTAACTTATTCTGTTATCTCTAAGACTTTTTGTTTGTTTGTTTTGATTTCACAGGTAAGTGAGATCACATGGTATTTGCCTTCTCTGTCTCACTTAGCATGATGCACTCAGGGTCCATCCACATTGTTGCAAGTTGCAAGATTTCCTTCTTTCCTCTTGCTGAGTAATATTCCATTGGATCTCATTGGGTTCATTGTATTTGGAACTCTCTTGGTTTCCTGGATCTTGATGTCTCCTTCCTTCCCCAGGTTAGGGAAATTTTCAGCCAGTGTTTCTTCAGATAAATTTTCTGCCCCTTTCTCACTCTCCTCCTTCTGGGACCTCTGTAATGCAAATATTGATTTGCTTGGTATTGTCCTTCAGTCCCTTCAGCCATCTTCATTCTTTTACTTTTTGCTGCTCTGATTGAATGAAATCTGCCGTCCTTGAGTTCACTGATCCATTCTTCTGCTTCATCCAGTCTGCTAGAGAACCCATCTGTTATGTTTTTCAGTCAGTTATTATACTCTTCAGCTCCATGAATTCTACATGGTACTTCCTTATAATTTCTGTTTGTTGAAACTCTCACTGTGTTCATGCATTGTTTTGCTGACCTTGGTGAGCATCATTATGATCACTATTTTGAACACCATATCTCAGTTTCATTAAAGTCTTTTTTTGAGATTTTTTTCTTTCATTTAGAACATACTCCTATGTTTAAATTTTTTTTTTGACTCTTCTGTGTTTGTTTCTACGCATTAGATAAACAGCCCCCTCTCCCAGTCTTGAAGGAGTGGCCTCTTGTAGGAGATGAGCTTTCTTAACTGTATTTTTAAAAGGTGTTGAGAGACAGTATCACTAAATTTCATTCAAAGAATCCATCCCCCCTCCCCTGCAAAAAAAGAATGTGTTCCCCTTGTTAATGTTTTCTAGATGCCATTATTACCTTAACTGTTAAGTGTGCATGTTCTTTATTGTTATTTCTAATGCCAGTAACACTTTTATCTTTTGTTATAGTTACACTGTTTCAAGAATAGTGTGTTTTTATTAATAGAATCATAATAGTATGAAACCTTTTATCTCTTCTCAGTAATAAATTCAAAGTGATTGACTTATACTTTGTTTCTAGATCATTGAAATATATACAATAAAATTTTAACCAAAAAATTTCAGAACTTTCTTTTTAAGTTTCTTGTGGCGGTTCTCTTATTTGATTTATTTAACTAGGCACAATAGATTTAATACCTGTAGCACAAATCCTATTGTAATAAAAATTCAGGCAGGTTAATAGTCTAGTATACAAGAATTGGAGAAAATACTTTATTAGAAATTATTCTATCTTATAATTAGGTATAAGTTTAATTTCATTTGTGATATTTAAGTTAAAATTAATTTTGAAGACATGTAAAATGTGTTCAAAAAACTGTCATATTTCAAAAAAGGTGGGGGTTGTTTTCTTTCCTAGAATTCTCTAATGATACTTCTCTTAGTGATCTTACCAAGTCTCATGGTTTTACATATAATATGTGTGCTCACTCCTTCCTAACTTCTTCCAGCTCATAATTCTTCCTTGACCTTACAACTTGTATATCCAGCTGCCTATTCAACAGCATCACTTGGCATATCCAGAATAATATGTCCAAATTGAATTTCCTACCCTCTCCAAACAGAAAATAGTAAAATCTGCTATACCCTCCATGTTTTCCTTCTTTATTAATGGCAAATCTGTCCTTCCATTTGCTCAGTCCAGAAACATTAGACTTATCCTTGAATTCTCTTCTGCCTCACGTTTGTGAACAAATCTTACTACCTTCAAATATATATAACATCTGACTCATTCTCCCGACTTCTGTTGTGCTTCTACGAATCTGGTCCACCCTATCTTATTCTTTATATGAATGATGTTTGCCTGCTTCCATCCTTGCTTGCGTATAGTCTATTCTCATTAGCCTGAGTGACCTAGCAAACAAAAACTGGATCTTGTCTCTTCTCAGAACCTTTCAGTGATTCCTCATTTTTTCCAAAGTAAAAATCAAAGTTTTACACTGGCTCATGTGAGGTCTTACACAATCTATTCTCTATACAGCCTGCCTTGTCTGACTTCATCTTTTCTATTTTCTGCCACCCTGGCTCTCTTGCTTTTTCTCAGAGAAGACACCATCTGCTTCAGAACCTTTGCACTAACTGAAACACTCTGTACGTATCTTATGAGATGTAATCTTTCACCTCATTCAGGCCATTGCTCAGATGTCACCTTTTTCCATGAGCCTGTACCCCACCCCATTTGAGATCTAAGCTTCCTCTCCCTTGCCAGGTCTAGCAGTTTTCCAAAGAGCTGAGTCACATTCTAATATATAATGCTCTGTAACTTACATATCTATTATATTTTCCTGGATCTTTTATCTCTTAGTAGAAGTTATGAAAGGGCCAGCAGTTGATGTTTTTTTTCACTGATGCATCATCCAGGGCACAGACTGTGCTTGGCTATAATTTTTGCTGAATGAATAATTTCATGAAAGAATGTCTTTATGAAACCCTTGTAGAGTGTGTGTGCACACACACATGCATGTGCATGTGGGGAATTGAGTGTGTTTATATAGTAAAATAATGTAAGTTAACATAAGTTTTCTATCAAAATATTTTCCCTTAAATTGGGTTTCTGGAGTATATAATTGTTGGCTAAGGCACATCTGCCTTTCCTTCATTTGAGCTTTTTTGTATATGGGACAAAAGAGGGCAGTTGCTAGATATTTAGATCAAAGCATGAAACGTTTTTAAAACCATTTTTCAACTTCAAGAATGATTGTGATAAATAGCTGTATATCAGTAACTTAGAATTTTTTAAAAACATGACTATTCACTGGAAATTTAAAGAGATAATATAGACATCTGAAAATTAAAGTTTTTAATTTTAGTAATGCCATGCTAAGCTTTGTAGACATTTTCCTCTTTTTTTCTTAAACTTTAAACATAGGCTTTTCATACATTTAAGAATAAGGAAATAATCGTTTAGGTGGAATGTTTTGTCAGACAACTACAGTACTCATACCCTCATATTATTCTAGAAATTGTACAGCATATGGTACTTTTAGGATAAGCTTATCTGTGAACTCCTTCCCCTATTAAAGGACTGTTTCATAAGTACCCTAAGTACCCTTGTACTCAACCAACATAACATCTGATGCTTGATATATTTCCCAAATCCAAATCCAGTTTTTTTCCTTATGACAAACAGCACTACTGCCAAACATTTATGATTATTCTGATGGGGAGAAATGCCTTTTTCTTCACTGATTTAAATTTAGTCTTACATAGGAACATTTGCTAGCTAATGATTAGTCACATTCATTATGACTCTGAATTGGTAAAAATATGAAACACTGGAATTTTCTAAAGAATTTTGTTATAGCATTGTGAAAATACCTCTCAAGGTCAATTTTCATTGTTAAAATGGTAATCTGTGGTACCTTTCTTCCACAGTTCTGTAAGAAAGTCACACATGTCAAGAAAATTTAGGAAGAATTCTAGGTTCCAAATAATCGTGTTATGCTTATATGCATAGATCTTCAACTAAATAAATAAATTCCTATATATCCTTCAGTCAAATCAGTTTTTGATTCATTCACATGCAGTTACAAAGGAATTTCAGAATCCAGAAATACTCAGAAAGCCCGTGTGAATTGGTGCTGTAAGATTAAATTTTGTAGAATATAAAGTTCACCCTGGAAGGAAATACATACTTGTTAAAGAGCTTAATTCATTTGTATCCATCTTGTGAGTTATTAAGTGTAAAGTTTTTTATAGAGTTTAGCAAACAAATGCAAGAGCTGTTTCTGAGAAAAGTGCTTTGTATTTACAGTCTTATCTCAACCCATGGTGACAGCTATTTTCTCTTATTCTAATGAGAGATAATGTGAGGGGGGAAAAAAACCTTCCTAGTGGATTGTATGCTATTTAGGTAGTCAGCTTTCTGAAGTAATTTCAGATTTGAGACTAAATAAATACAGTCCTTAGGGGGAAATAAAAGAAATCTCTCGTTCTGTGTTTATTGATCTTGTGATTTCATAAAAAGAAAAAAATGTTGATTGAAACACCTGATATCTACAGAGTTTATGACAAGTTTTTCTTCAGTACATAGCTGAAAACCAGGCTTAGGAACTAAACTGACCCAAATACTCTTAAGATATCCTACATACTGCTTTGGTGCACTCAGGATTTTCTTACAATGGTATCTTGCTCTGGATAATTTGTAATCTTATAATGAAGACATTAATTTATTAAAGTCTCATAATAAACCTTTGGCTTGAATTCAACATCATAACTACTGCTTGGAATACCATACGCTGAGAGAAGTGTATTTAGCTGTGTTTCAAATGATGGAAAATGGGAATGGTCTTACGATCTTGTTATGTTTTGTCTTACTAACCATAAGAAAAATGAGGGGAAGTATAGATTTGCTGATACACTCTGAATGCATAAACAAAAAAATTAATAAAATAACTGTAACATAGCATGAAATAGCAGCTGCTTAGGTTTAACATGTTTTACCCAGATTGAAAACTTTCTTGGTAAGGGTGGTATTTGTTTTTCCCTTTGCTGACATCCTCTCTGGAGCAATATGGGTTGATTTAAAAGTGAAAGTTTCATCTTCCAAGGAGTAGGGAGGACAGATCCAAAGTATTCAGAGCCCATATTCCTGGTTACCTCTCTGACTGCATTTTGCTTTCACATTAACAACATGCTTTGCTTTCTAATTCTCTTTATTTTAGTCTATGCAAGGGAAACTTTCTAAAGAAAAATCAACTACTCAAAAGATGATGGAAGAGCTGGAAAAGAAAGAAAGAAACCTGCAGAGATTAACAAAAACATTGCTTGACGTGAGTAGAAAAAATACAAATTGCCTTCAAAGAATGATTCAGTACTTATTTAAGTTAAAGCAGATACTTGCTTTGTACACATTCATAGAACATTTTTTAGTTGAAAACTTGGTTTTGGTGTGTCAATTAATTAACTCCGTTAGGTTTCTTACAAAATTATAATTAAAAGGCAAACTTTTATTTTTTTTAAGTCTCAGAATATAATTTCACAGACTTAACTGCTATCCAGTCAAATATTATATAGTGATTCAGTCCCAAAGTAATTCAATAAAGCATAAATTGAATATAAGTAAAATTACCTTTGAAAATCCTTAAGGAAGGTACAATTTCGACACTTCATTGGAACAGATCACACTTTCTTCATTTAGTTACAGGGTGGCACACGTGGCTTGCATTTAAGGATATTTTATACAAAAGAATACTTACATTAGTTTTTCAACTCTCATGCTGACATTTTGCCTCTAAATACGTAGAATGAATCTCTAAAAATTAGGGACATTTCCCATATAACTGTACCACCGTTGTCAAACCTAACAAGAATAATATTCCTCGATACTCAGTAATACCTAGTCTATACCAAAATTTCCCCACTTCTTTCCCAGATGTTTTTTAGTTGATAGTTGAAATGAACATTCAGTCAGAGACCATGAGTTGCATTTCATTTTGTCTTAAAAAGTTTCTCACTTTTTCCATGTTAGTGACTTGTTGACAAATCTGGGCCTGTTGTCTTAAAAGACTCATAAATTGTCAGGCTTTGTAGATTTGTCTGATTGCTTTCTTATGGTATCATTTACCTTGTTAACCTAGAAGTAAGAGCTAAAGATGTCATTAAGTCAAGTCAGACATTTTTTGGCATGAAGACTTTGTAGGTGTTTTTCATGTCATCAAATTATGTTTGATTATCCCACTGTAAGTGACAGAAACAATGATCTCACTGGGTTAAAATGCTAACAATAATTCTTCCATTGTCACATTATGGCCTCTGCAAATAGCAGGTAATCTGTGGAATGACACTTATAACTGTGAACATGCAGTTTATCAGTATCCTTTCCCTTGATGGTTTTAGTATTCAGTGGTGATCATTGTCTAAATCATTACATGATTGAAAGAATCATATTTTTCCTATTTATATTTACATTTATTAGGTGGCATTTCATCTATTAAAAAAAACTTTTCCTCATCAGTGCAGGTTGTTTGGTTATTTTGAAATATAGTTCCAACTGGAAAGCTAAATTAATTGCCTCTAGCATTTCAGAATGAGAAGTAGATGGTAACAGTTTTGGGGATGAAGTGAGGGTAGCTTTTTCTGAGTGTAATAAATTATGAATTCATAATTGATACTCCCAATTTCACAATACAGAATTGTTAGGGATTTTTTTCTCTTTTTTTGATTTTATATTTGTGCTTCTTTTTCTCTTATGCTGAAAATTTTGGTTCCTATCAACATTAATAGAACATATATACTTTTTTCTTCAATATGCAACAGAAAAGTTCAAAGTAACTAAATTATTGATACCAACAGTAAAACTATCGGCTGAGGTATAAAATTTCTTCATAGTTCTTTTTGTTCTTGGGATAAATTCCATTATAGAAGATTACATATAGGGTAGGGGCGCCTGGGTGGCTCAGTTGGTTAAGCGACTGGCTTCAGCTCAGGTCATGATCCTGGAGACCCGGGATCGAGCCCCACATCAGGCTCCCTACTCAGCAGGAAGCCTGCTTCTCCCTCTCTCACTCCCCCTGCTTGTGTTCCCTCTCTCGCTGTGTTTCTCTCTGCCAAATAAATAAATAAAATCTTTAAAAAAAAAAAAAAGATTACATATATAACCAAATGCTTATTATGTGCCGTTATGTAGCATGAGATACTCCTAGAAAGGAGTCTGGGTTTGTTCCCTCTTTCAGATTTACCCTAAGGCATGAGATGGCTCAGAGGAATCATCGAATCATTTCATTTCCACTATTTTACGTTCCTTTTCTTTTTCTTTTTCTTTTTTCCTATTGTGTGTATGCAGTTAAATTTGGTTAATGTGTATGTAATATGACTCTACCATTTTATTTATAAATGGGGGGAAATGTTCAGACAGCTACCTGGCTTTGAGTACCCTTTCTGTTCTAACAACTCAATTTGCGTTTTCTTTTTTGATTGCAGAACCAAAGGCAAACAGAAGAGACATGCTCTTTATTGGATCAGTGCCAGGAAGCAGACCAATCCAGGCAGCAGACAGTACTTACCAAATGGCCACTATCTGATTTGAGTGTGATTGATCAGCTGTTCAAGGAAATGTCCTATTGTTTGTTTGACTTGAAGGCATTGTGTAGTATTCTCAATCAGCGTGCTCAGGGCAAGGAACCTAATCTTTCATTATTACTGGGAATCAGATGTAAGTCGCTGATGCCTTGTCCTTACTATATTGCTTAGCATTTAGAAACCTGTCTTCATGGATCAGGAACCTCTTACTGCCTTTTCCCAATGAGTTTTTAATCTCCTTTCCTACTTAGATTTATAAATCTCTGAATAAATCTGTAGGTCTGTGAATACATGTTATTACTTCATTGCTAGAACTTTCCTCATACTCAGAGAAGTGAGCAGGGTCACAGTTGATAGGGGCTGCCATTTGGCAGAATGCCTACAGATCTACCTGGTGGATGAGCTGTGCTAATATGTTAATATGTGATTGGAGTGGTAGTTAGGTGTGATATTCCTGATTACTCTTCTAAAAATAATGATTCTATCGGCTTTCATGTGGTAATCATATAAGTTAATGATCCAGCCGTCTGTCTGTTGGTAAAATATTTGAGAGAAGATATTCCTTTGCTTTCCCCATGCAGTGTATGTCTGTGGCAGTTGCTTAACGTAAGTACCAGTGCTGGGAAGCCTGAGTGGCTCAGATGGTTAAGTGTCTGCTTTCGGCTCAGGTCATGATCCCTTCCTGGGATTGAGCCCCACATCAGGCTCCCAGCTTAGCAGGGAGTCTGCTTTTCCCTCTCCCTCTGCCTCCCCCCTGCTTGTCTGCTCTCTCTCTCTCTCAAATAAGTAAAATCTTTAAAAAGTATATATAGAATATATAAAATTAAAATATATCCATGCTGTCACAAGAGCTAATTTTGATGGCCTATAGATCTGTTGCCCTTGTCATGCATATACACTCTGGCCTTGTCCCTTTCAGTATGGCACCCCCCCATTCCTCAGTTTCGTGTTCTTACACACAGAGCTGCCCCCTGAATATTCTAGTTTCCCTTCTATGCTGCTTTTGCAGAAACACGTATCTCTGCATGTGGTTCTAAATTACTATAATATTGACATGTTGGTCTCTTTTTAATACAGAAGAAGTGAGCATAAGGAGATATGATTGGAGTAAGACCATAAGGTTTATGTGCCTACTATGTTGTATTGAGAAATTGCCTAATAATATGGTTAATATGTGACTAGAGTGGAGACTAGTTTTATTTACAGTTTCATCAAAATGATTCTACCATCTGGCGTCATGAGAATTATTTTGGCAAACCAAATAATACTTTCCATCAAAGTATATCCCTTGTCAAATGAAACATGTAACTGTGCTCAGAGATGCCAGCAGAATTTTCCCCTCCACTTCACAGATATTTATATACATATGTGTGGGTATGTAAAAAACACTTTAAACTATAAGTATATTGACTTAGTAATTACTAAATGCTTTATATAGTCCAGATACTTAGGTGCAGATAATGTAGTTGAACACAGCCCTTGGCCCACACATCAACTAAATTACTAGAGCATTGTGATAAGTACTATAATTGAGATGTGGATGGAGGACACCGGGGACCCAAGGGGAAAACTAAATGGGAAGGACTGTGAAAGCTCTGGTGTTTGGCTCGAATGTTAGAGGTGAAGAGGTTTGCCAGTCAACACTGGGGGATTTAGTTGGCAGTGATCTCGTAGAGCAAGAAGTAAAAGCTCGCACACAAAAGACTTGATTCTTTTCACCATTTTAGCAGTGGTCACCCCTTCAGTTATTTTGTAACCTTCTATTTGTATTCTCCTGTATAGTATTTATCAGCAGTAATTAGATTAAGAGTGTTATCCAAATGTGAATAAAAAGGGAGATTCAAGAACTTTGTCACATTCACCTCCCGTGTATCCCCTCCAGTCTTTAAAGTTTAACCCCATATTCCTTACCTTGTATCTTGGTACTGTGAAAATTTGACCAGCTAGCTAATTTGTCAAGAACCAGTGGATTATTTTGAATCCTTATCTCCTCACCCCCATCCATTGTTCATTGACCTTTTACCCCACCCTTTTTAAAAATGCTCTGCTACCACAGTTTCCATGGCTTCTAGGTTCTACTTCTGCCTTTATGACTGCTCAGTCTTACTCTGCTCTGGAACTCTCCGCCATTTAAATTATTAGTGTCCCCAAGATTCTTTTGTTGCTGATTTTTTTATTTCTTTTTTTAAGTTGGATTATTTCTGGGTTTTTTTTAGTAGTGTGTTAAGTTCTTTATATATTTTGAATATTAACCCTTTACCCAATATATCATTTGCAAATATCTTTTCCTATCCTGTAAATTGTCTTTTTATTTTGTTGATGGTTTTTGTTTTGCTGTGTAAAAGCTTTTTCATTTTGGTGTAATCCCAGTAGTTTGATTTTGATTTTGTTTCCTTTGCCTGAGAAGACCTATCTAGAAAAATGTTTCTATCGCCTATGTCAAAGAAATTACTGCCTGTATTTTCTTCCAGGAGTGTTAGGGTTTCAGGTCTCATATTAAGGTCTTTAATCCATTTTGAGTTTATTTTTTATGTATGGTTTGTGAAAGCAGTCCAGTTTCATTCTTCTGCATGTAGCTGTCCAATTTTTCCAATACTGTTTGTTGAAGAGATTGTCTTCTCCCCATTGTATATTTTTGTTTCCATATTCAAAGATAATATATAATCATAAATTTATTTCTGGGCTCTCTATTCTGTTCTGTTGATCTATATGACTGTTTTTATACCAGTACCATACTGTTTTGATTACTACAGCTTTGTAATATATCTTGAAATCTGGGATTGTGATCCCTCTACCTTGGTTCTTCTTTCTCAAGATTGCTTTGGCTGTTTGGGGTCTTTTATGGTTCCACAAATTTTAGGATTATTTCACAACATTTATGAGAAGTGATGGTATTTTGACAGGGATTACATTAAATCTGTAGATTACTTTGGGTAGTATAGATATTTTAACAATATTAGTTCTTCCAATCCACGAGCTCGATATATCTTTCCATTTGTTGGTGTTGTCTTCAATTTCTTTCATCCATGCTTTGTAGTTTAGCGCGTACAGTTCTTTCACCTAATTTCAGTTAAGTATATTCCTAGGTACTGCATTCTTTTTGGTGCAGTTGTAAATGGGATTGTTTTCTTAATTTCTCATTCTGCTACTTCACTCTTAGTATATAGAAATGCAGCAGGTTTCTTTATACTTATATAATTTTTTGTCCTTCAACTTTCCTGAATTCATTTATCAGTTCTTTGGTAGTCTTCAGGGTTTTCTGCAAATAGTATCATCTGCAAACAGTGGGAGTTTTACTTATTCCTCAACAATTTGGGTGCTTTTGTTTCTCTTTTTATATATTTTCTCTCAGTAATCTTACCCAAAAAACAAAGCCTTTTGTTTTCTTTTAGTCCTGTCCCTTTCCCCATACAGACATGTATCTCTTACCCTGCCTAGAATGTCGCTTCTGGGCTCTGGATTATGCTTACCTTATATTAAAACCAGTTCTTCTATAGGCATTATAAGACTCAACTATATCCAAAAGAGAATCTACCTTTCTTCCCTCCCTAAACCTTCTCCTCCTCTCAATGAGTAGCACCACCATCCACCTGTGCCCACCTTAATCCAGATTTTTCTCCACCCTACTCTTTCCTTCATCTGGGTATGTCCTTTGCCTAGTCCCTAACCCCTATACAACTTAGGATGGTTGAGCTCTATCATTTCTACCAGTCCCTTCCTAGCATTCATTCCTTCCATTACAATCTCCGTTGGACTGTTGCCTTAAATCAAGCCTTCAAAGTCCTTCATCTGGACTGGTCTCTCTGTCAACTATCTTGCCCACTTTCTCCCACTAATTCATTTTTTTCATATTGCTGCCAGAGTGATCTAACCTAATGATGATTTGATTTCCTAATACTTACAGTCCCCTAAAATAGAGCTAGGTAGGTCCCACCTATCTCTTTAGCCTTATTCCTTGACCCTTGCCTTTCATAATTTGTGCTCTGCCGTTTTAGAGCTGGTTACTTACTTTCTTGAAGTTTCTCAGATTCTTTGGTTTTCTGCTTTTGTACCTTTGTTCATTCTGCATCCTTGGCCCATCCAGTGAACCTGTGCCCTCTCCAGTTAGGCTACTTGTTCTCTTCCTTGTGCCACTATAGCTTGGTATGGTGGTAGGACACCTACAATACTTGACTGTGCTTAGTTGTTTATGAAGTCTATGTAAGTCATTAAGAATAAACCACTACATCCATTATTTTGCTGGCCTTTGCATCTAGCATAGTACCTGGATCATGGCAGGTGTTCACTTAGTGGTTGTTGAAATAACAAATAAGTTAATCTGACTGTTAAACCTCTAGTAAGCTACCAAAGCCGGTAAAGGCATAAGGAAAGATTTATTTTACAATTACTGGCTCCATCTGCTTTTATGTTGAGATATGCTGACAAAGAGGGGAACTGATGTAAGTAATTAAAAGCCAGCTGACTCAGGGATTCACCGTCAGTCATTCAGCCATTGGGCAGCTAGCCATCAGCCCAACTGAATTGTGTGGGGTTGTAGATTTCCATATATATATACACACACACACATATATATACATACACACATACATACATATACACACACATATATATACAAACACACACACCCCATATGTTTTCAAAATTTATGCTTTCATGCCAATAAACCCATTTTGCAGTCTATAAAAATTTAAGCTGTCATTCTTTAATACAGAAATGATTTTCAGATTGTTGTCACATGAGAATGAGTGCTGTAGTTGAGCTTGAAGAGAGCTATGAGAGCATGCTTTTTCTTACTTTTAGAATGTTGTCATCCTTTAACATGCTGAACGTGTGTATTACTGTATGGATTTAATGCAATTTAACTGGCAAAAAATTTTAAAAGCAAGTAAATAATATTTAATACTGAATGATACATCATTGAAACCTGAACCTGAGTGGTATTCAGCATACAGCATTATATTTCTAGTGATAATTAAGTTAAAAATCCTAAAATGCCTTTGTTCAAAAAATGTGAGACATTCTCAATATTTCATTTTCACAGCAATGAACTGTTCAGCTGAAGAGACTGAGAATGACTACAGTCCAGAAACACTCAGTAAAAAATTGTCAGATGTGTGCCAGTTACGGAGGGACATCGATGAGTTAAGGACTGCGATATCAGACCGCTATGCTCAGGACATGGGAGACAGCTGCATCACCCAATGATCACCTGTTGGTCCCACAGCAATAATGACCCGTTGTTAAATGCTGCTGTGTTATAGTTCTTCGTATTTCTTTTTAGGAGCCATAATTGAGAGTCACAAGTGACATATCACTTACACATAGGACGTTTTTTTCTGTGGATTTGTCCTACTGGAGGAGAAAGGGATTTGATAGAGTTTCAAAGGGGGCTTATCTAATCAGGCAAAAAAAAACAAGTTAGTATTTGAAAAATGTGATGAAGTGTACAAGAAAAAAAAATCTGTCTTCTCAAACTACTGATTGTAGGACCAAGCTGTGAAGAGTGCCCTTCAGATAAAGGGGTAGGATTTCTTTTTATCTGTAGTTGTGTGTGTGTGTGTGGATTTGTGCACGCACATGTGCATGCATGCACATGTGTGTTTATTCACAAAATTATAAGGATTTCTGGGGTCATAGCAAAGCTTCCAAGAAAGGCACACACTGTTACTTCTTGTATTTCTTTTCTTTCATGTAGAAGCTTGTGTTGTACTTGGGTTTTCAAGGGCTGGCTGGACAAGTGTTCCAAAAGCAGGCAAGTGTTTCAGTAGTAGTGCAGCTGGCAACATCATTTGTTTTTTGAACAACCACTGTGCTGCGATGATGAGGTTGTAGGGCTGGGTTGATTTTAGTGCTGTAGATAGGTCAGCTATTTTTCCAGAGTGATTATGGGTTGCCTTAGAGGAATGAAATTTTGATGTGATAATCTTTTTCATTAGCATTGCAATTTATATATCACAAGGCAACTTAACATAATTTGAACTAATTTTAACATGTTCTTTACTAGTTACAATTTTTCACTTACATCTATCAGTGTAGACAAAGGCA
Organism: Spilogale gracilis; assembly: GCA_004023965.1. Classification (NCBI taxonomy): domain Eukaryota; kingdom Metazoa; phylum Chordata; class Mammalia; order Carnivora; family Mephitidae; genus Spilogale; species Spilogale gracilis. The sequence continues at coordinate 30,147 of PITA01015824.1, forward strand.
TAAAGAAATACCGCTAACCTTCTAAGGCCGTTGTTGTAAAAGAAGGACTAACAAAGTCACTCTGGAACAATAGTTTATTTATCCAGTTCTCAAACGTTTACATTTTAACAGTTTTGTATGTTTTAAAGTTAAAACTGCTTTAAGAAAAAGCCAATCTTTATATCTGAATTATCACAAACATAGAACAAATATCAAAACCAGGTGATATATCAATTACATTTATTAGGTAGAGTACATTAAAAACAGGGTTTTTCATATAATACAAGGTTATTTCTTCTTCAGGAGTATAGGATATCATTATGAGATGTAACTGATTTTTAACTGGACATACAATTTTTAAGTAGACATACAATTATTTAAACTAGACATACAATTATTTAAACTTCTAAACAAGTATTTTCCTGATTTATTTGGAATTTTGGAAGGGCAATATGTTTTATTGCCTTCAGAACTTTTATTACATTCTTTCAGATATAGTTAGTTATGGCAATCATTGTTCTTTACAAACTGGTTTGTTTTCTTGATACAACCAGGTCTCATGTAAGGCAAAACCAGATAAGAGGTAGAAGGAATAAGGGGTGTGAATTAAGCAGGATAATACTGTTTGGGGCAAGAACAGGTCACATGTCTGTTTTTGTTGCCAGGCTTATATACTGGTATAAAGGCTGCTCCTAGAAAAGATTTTTCTTAAATATTTTCAGCAGTGAAAACTTACGTGGGATAAAAACTTCAAGGAAACTCCCCAGGAAGACATTCAGTTCAGAATCTGGATAATATGCAGTGCTCATTAAGTTATTTTGTGGTTATGTTACAACAGTCAGTTATAATAACATTGTAAGGACGTCACCCTTTCCTTTTGTTCAGTGCCTGAGTCCTCCCTACTCTTACTTAGGATCTGGGCACTAAGAAATCAGTGCATTGTAGTGATTCTGCATTCCAAGTACCTATCCTACAAAGGAAAAGTCACTTGTAAGAACGTGGCATTCTAATGTGTTCATTTGTTTTTTTATGTTGGTGGTTGAAGACAATCAGGGAGTAGTAAATTTATACCAAAAATCTGATGCAAAGAATTCTGCCTTGTAAAAATATCTGTAAAAATGGGCCTTTATATTAAGTAGATATTAGCATCTAAAAGAGATAAGTCACAGTGCAGCAGGCAACATTTTTAACATTCTCTCTGAATAGAAACTCCAACCCCTACCTCTTGACTTCCACAATTTTGGAAATAAAGGCACCCTAAGATGATAGTACTGATGTGCATAAATAATCACTGATTTGGGTCACTAGGTTCTTAACATCTTCTAGGTTTTCAGTATATGTTTTGGGGATTTTATGGTTATTAGTGTTTCTTTAAACAGACTTTTGGTCATTTGCTTTAATTTACTGTAGATATATTTTTGTTTTCTGACTTAGGGTAAAATACTTAATTTTTTAAATAATTTTTCTAAAACTTAGAGAATTTGACTTAATTCACATGTCTTGACGTAAAATGTTAATTTAGAAAATTGACTACTGCTGGTATATTTCAGTTTCCAAAATTGTCTACCTCCCCTTAAATAAAAAGGGAAAATAAGATGTGATAGATTCAGTATAACCCTGAGTTACAAAATGTAATCTCTTGGGGTTTGGAGTTTGTGAAGGGACCTAGATAATAAGTAGACAGTCTTGGAGGGAATTGAAATAGTAGTATTTTAATTTGTCAATATTTAATTTTGATTTTATTTTTCAGAAAATTCCCCATTCCCGAGATAACCTCTTCTCTTAGAATGTAATAATACTAATATTGAAAACAAAGATTTTACTGTTAGGTCAAGTAAGATGGGCAAGTAGAAACAATATAATGTTTTATCCTAGTTTGAACTAGGTTGTTCTCAGAAGTTATTATACTGAGATGAAAATTAACCTAAATTTTGAAGTTAAATCTATTGGGTAATTTCCTTAGATGTGAAAACTTTTTAATTATGCTTCTGTGAATTTAATGCTTGTCTTCTTAGGAAGTGTCTTGTGCAGTGTTAACAATTATTATTGGTCTTCTGGATTTTGAAGTTGAGCTTCTTCTGCCTCAGTCACACTAACACAGGGATAAAGTAACAGTATCTCAATAAAACACCCAATTACCTGTGCAGACAAAAATGACTAAATCAAAGGCACAATAGTTATCTTTTCTTTTGATGTCTGAAGGATATTTTAGTTAAACTAAAGGCCTTTAATTTTAAAAGCCTAAGTAGTGACTAGGTCAGTCATGCCTGGATTTCTTTTTAAGTAAGTGTTCTCCCTTTTTATATTTGAAATGGGATTCACTATTTAATATTAACAACATTATTTTTTGGTGAAATTTATTTTGGTCATGACAGTTAACTGAATCGGACTTCTTTTAGTAGCTTGTTAAAGACAATCTCAAGGGCTACAAAGTGTTGCTAAAATGGATATTGTAAATTTCTGACTCAGTAATGAGCTTATAAATTAATTTTGTCATAATTCAAGACATTACTAGAAATCTCTTAGAGGATATTTTTAAAGGAACTGCTTTATTGGAAAAGTGTTCTTCTGATATCAGTAATAGTTCATTGGATAACTCAGTAGCCGAGAATTTGGAACTATGTTTTTCATAGCATAGTTCAGCTCAGGCACACCTTTAGTTTGGGTTATTGGCATTCTCATATGTAGATTTCTATCATTGTAGTATGTAATTACAGTAATAAGCAATTCTTATAACCATGCTCACTCAGACTATATCATTTGAAACTGCCAGTAGCTATAGCTCTCAGAACCAAAGTTAATTCATTTTGTCTCCATTTTTGACAATTTTCAGTGTTCACAAAACAAGAAAACTAATTTCCCATTTGGTGTAAAGAGTATAATTTCCAGCTTTACCCCAAGATGCCATGATAATATATTGCTATATGATAATATTATACATTTAATCATGAAGGGGGAAAGCTTTTGGTTTTTTTTTTTTTTTTTTACTTGAAAGAAGTACTGAGTATATGAATGTAGTTTCGAGTCAGTAAGTCATTAACAACACTATTGTAGCTGCTTACAGAGAGAACCTTTTGTGCCTTTTTGCCTGCAGTAAGCGTTCATTTCTGTTTTACATGAGTTATAAGAATGTTGATGATGATTGCACCTTGTTCTTCTGTAAATAGACTTGATTAAGGGTATTTTTTCTTAAGCAAGGAGCAGGTTTTCATTATTAGTTTAGATACCTTAGGTTAGGAAACATGAGAGGATATATGTCTTTGGAGCCCAGCCTTTCCCCAGTGTAGTAAGCAGGAAAGTCCTTCACAATGTAGTTATTTGTGTGTATATATGTGTACATATATGTATAAATATTTAAATTCAGAAACATAAAATTGGGCATCACATTGGTGTGATGACAAGTAGTAGTAAGGTGCTAGCTAGGTGGTTACATTAAAAGCACAGCAGAGTGTATAATCAGTCACTATGACTGGTGGTTTTTGTAAACTAGGTTCAGTGTTTGAACCACCCAGAATACCTCATGTGTAAATACAGAGTGGTCATGACTTAATTGAAATATAGTTATTGTAAAAAGAATGTGAAGCCACTGGTTGGCTTATGCCTTCTGATCTATCATTCTTGCCTCTTTTTTTGTAAAGGGGTTATTTTTTTGTTTTTGTTTTTTAATAGGGTTTACAGCTAGAATTTTGAATGCCAAAGTTCTATTTATTAAATTAAAAAAAGTTTTCAATGTTAATGGCTAAGTATTTTTCCACTGGACTATTGTTTGTGATGTTGGAATTTGTATTTACAGAGAAATAAATTTTTTATGAAAATATATATGTCTTTGGGAGTGCCTAATCTTAATATAAGAATGTATTCAAGGGCGCCTGGGTGGCTCAGTTGGTTAAGCGACTGCCTTCGGCTCAGGTCATGATCCTGGAGACCCGGGATTGAGTCCCACATTGGGCTCCCTGCGCCTGCTTCTCCCTCTCTCACTCCCCCTGCTTGTGTTCCCTCTCTGGCTGTGTTTCTCTCTGTCAAATAAATAAAATCTTTAAAAAAAAAAAAGAATGTATTCAAAATTTCAGATTCCCCCAAATTCTCAATGATAAAATATGCTGACTTGACTTTTAAGTAAAAGCTTTCTATGAATACACAAGAGCATCTTTGACTAGAAATACATCTGCTTTTAGTCTGTCTTACAGTTTCTTTTCAGTTACTGAAAAGCTTTTTCTCAGGGTCTTCCCATGAAGGGCATTGAGATTTTCTGATGACAGATGCCATAAATAACAAGGCACACCTGTATTTATTTTAGCCTATAGTACTGTGTCCCCCTGATTTTCAATTTTTTAAAATCTCTATTTAAATCAAGAATTTTCTTTCTACTCTTCCAACAGACAGCACTGGCTTCAGTTTTTCATATTACTGGAAGGTTGAGCTTGCAAGTTAAATCTTTTTTATTTTTCCCCCTTTTAATCAGAAATTGAAACCTTACTGAAACATACACAAATACAACATCGTTAGAAGGTTACTCCACAGGACTCTTGACATCTCAGCTTTAATGGTTTGATAGCCTAGACCTAGAGATCCCCTGTGGATGGCACGCATGGTCCTTGCTTTAATACATATGGGTGGTGGTGGCCTCTGTCTCTAGGAAGTTGGTTAATATCTGGATTAGCAGTATCTGTTTGCAATCCAACTAATTTGGCATTGCTGTCGTCCCTTGTGAGGCGTCCAGTTCAGTTAACAGGAGAAGGACCACCTTGGAAATCATGCATCACAAACCATTTAGGTTGCAAGCAAATGTCTTACAAATAAAAAGAATGGATAAAATCCTAGAATATTTTTAAGGTGATTAGTAAAGAGGTCTGTCCTTCAGAACAAAAGATATGATTATTTTTGGTCTGGTGAAGAAAAGTATTTTGATGGGGGGAGTCAACAAAGAGCTTTTGATAGTGTACATCCCAGTGATTTTGCCAGTGGTTTGAGCTTCTCTTTATGCCGACTTCCCTAATCAAACAGAACCATTCTGTGTGGAAACACAGAGGACTCCGTTTTAAAAGAGGTGTGAGATACATTGTTAGTATTGGCGCAAAATGGTGAGATGTGGATCCAGCAGAGCAAGCAAGCTGTTCCTTTAAAAAGGAACAAAATTTTAACTTAGAAAATGAATGCTGTTGCATCTAACTTTGAGTGCATATATGCACAAGTCTGGAGAGTAATAATTTAAACAGAAACAATATTTACAGCTGGCATCCCTTCTAAACAAGAAAACAAGGTAATTTAATTTACATCTTGTATTCCGACACTGATCATTTAGTTGTAAAACAAGTGGTTAAACTTGCTTTATTGCCTGTGATTAAAATATAAGGTCCAGCCATTGCCTTCTATATCATCAACATGATCATCATCATCATTCTCATTAACCAACATTTGAATACCTGCCATCCAAGTATAAGGACCTTGCATAAATCATCTCATTTATTTCTCTTTATAATATTCTATGGAGTCGATGCTGTTATTATCCCCACTTAAGGCCAAAAGATTGAGGCAAAGAAAGGGTTCGTATCTTGAACAAGTTAGAAAAGCTTGTAGAAGGCAGAGCCATAGTAAGAACCAGGCCTCTAATTGCAAAACCTGATGTTTACCACTTGCTAAATTTCTGTTGCAGGTTAGTGCTCAAAGTTAAATTCCTCCTTCCAAAAGCTGCTTCCTGGTTGAGCTGCTACATTTCCATAAATTATACCTTTATTCCAAGAATCATTTGTGGTGATTTTTTCCCTATATACCCATCCATATTAGTTTCCTATTCCTTTTGTAACAAATTTCCACAAACTTATTAGTTTATCGAAACACAAATTATTAACATAAAGTTCTGGGAGTTAGAACTCCAACGTGGTTCTCACCGAGCTAAAATCTATGTGTTGACAGAGCTGTGTTCCTTTTTGTAGACTCTGTGGAAGAATGTTTCTTTGCCTTTTTTTTTTTTTTTTTTTTTTTTTTTTTTTTTTTTTTTTTTTTTTTTTTTTTTTTTTTTTTTTTTTTTTTTTTTTTTTTTTTTTTGTCTTCTAAGGCTTATTACATTCCTTGGCTTATGGCCCCATTCTTCTATCTTCAAAGCCAGCAATGTCAGACCAAGCCCCTCTCACACTGCCATCTATTTGGTTCTCCTCTGCTGCCCTCTTCCCCTTTTAAGAAACCCTAAGATTAGATTTGGCCCTCCCAGATAATCCAGGATAATCTCCCTATTTTAGGGTCATAGTTGATGAGCAATCTTAATTCTACTTGCATCTTTAATTTCTCTTTGACATGTAATTTGACGTGTAATTTCATAGGTTCCAGGAATATGATGTAGATATCTTTAGGAGGGCTACTACTATTATACTTTCCACACTGTCTCCTAAACAAATCAATTGTCAAATCTTTAAGGTTCTATTTTTTCATTCTTTCACATTTGTTTTGGGTGCTTCATTTCTGTTAATCTTGTTCTGTTTAAGTGAGATTCAAACTATTACAAAATAGTTCAGATACTTGAGCTTTAAAAAAATGAAATTAGAACCTCCAAAGTCTCCTTTTGAGCTATATAATTAATGATTCATATTTGCTTAATTCAAGAAAATAAGACCCCTGGTTTAGCTTCTTAAAAAAACATGTATTGTCTTTTTGGAGAATTTCTGAATTTTTAGAGCATTAATATTTATCAATATCTTATAAATGTGTCACAGTCTGGATTTTTCTGATTCTTGTGATTAGATTGAGGTCAAACATTTTTGGCAAAAATGCTACTTGGATGATGTGTCTTTTTCATCACATTTGTAAATTCATGATGTATCATTGCTGATGCTAAATTAGATCATGTGGTTATGCTAAATAATCATCTTCAATTTTAACAACCAAATGGAGGATAGGTGGCAAGGCTTTTGTCCATATAAGGTAGAGTTAGCAGGGTACCTGGATTGCTCAGTTGGTTAAGTGTCTGACTCTTGATTTCAGCTCAGGTCACGATCTCAGGGTTTGAGCTTGAGCCCCACATTAGGCTCAACTATATGTAATAACGTAATTATATGTTATAAGTAGAAAATACTATATGATTAAATTTATATAAAGTGTTGGACCATGCAAATCTCATCTATGAGATAGTGACTAGAAGAGGTACAAGGCAAGTTCAGGGTTTCTGGGGTTGCTCTAGTTCTTGATCTGGGTGATATTTACACAGATGTGTTCACTTTGTGAAAATTTATTTAGTGTACCCTTATAATTCCTGTGCTTTTCTCTATGTGTGTATAATTAAATAAAAAATTTACACTAAAAAAGAAGCAATTTGGGAAAAACCAAATAGAATTTTTAGAAGGAAAAAATATGATAATTAAAAATTAAATGGAAAAATTAAATAGTATATTAGATACCAAAAAAGACAGAATTTGTAAACTGGAATATAGTCAAGAAGAAATCATCCAGAAAAGGAGGTTGAAAAACATGAAGGGTATAATGACATAGCCTAATACAAAATTTAATTAGAATTTCAAAAAGATAAGACTGAGAAAAATGGAGAATATGAAATATTTTTAAAAGATTGTATTATTTATTTATTTTAGAAAGAGTATGAGCAGGGGGAGCAGATAGGGGGATGATAAAGAGGCAGGGAGAGAGAGTCTCAAGCAAGACCCTGTACTGAGCACAGAGCCAGATGTGGGGCTTGATCCCACAACCCTGAGATCATGGCCTGAGCCAAAATCAAGAGTTAGACTCTTAATGGACTGAGCCACCCAGGTACCCCTGAGAATATGAAATATTTAAAGAGATCATATTTATTTACCTGGAGGATAAATTTTTCAGGATGACACATTATATTAATTTTTGTATATTGAACCATCCTTGCCTTTAAGGAAGAAATCCTGCTTGGTCATGGGGTATAATCTGCACACCACCCCCTCCCCCCTGCTCCATTAGTAGTTTTGTAGTATGTTCCTGGAAGTGCTTTTCTTATATTGTCCCCATTTAGGGTTTTTTTGTTGTTGTTGTTTTTTTTGTTTTTTAAGATTTTATTTATTTATTTGAGAGAGAACAAGAGCAGAAAAAAATCACAGAGGGAAAAGCAATTTATTGCTGAGCAGAGAGCCTGATACAGGGCTCCATCCCAGGATGCCTGTGAGATCATTACCTGAGCTGGAGGCAGATGCTTAACCAATTGAGCCACCCAGATGCCCCATCCCTGTTTTGGTTTGATAGGTTCTTTGAATCTGTGAGTTGATGTATTTCATTTTGGAAAATTCTCAGCTTATTATACCTTTACATATTATTTCTGCGACATTTTCTCTCTTCTCTTCATTTATGACTCAATTATTTGTATCTTCTCTTTCATCCCTTGTGTCGCTTATGTTCTTTACTAATCTTTTGTTTCTCTTCTTTCTGAAAGTTCTGGTGTTAATTTCTTCAGAGACAATTTAAATTACATTCTGGAGGGCTAGAGGCACTAATTACTTTAACTCAGAGATTCAGATAATTTAAATCAAGAGTTTGAGCCCTTGGAAGAGCCACTGTACCATCTGGCTCACCCAGCAGAATCACAACCCAAAGCCAAGGGCACTTTACCAGGGCCTGCCTTCCTGTGAGGACTGTAGTTTCCAGTTTTAACCTCTAGCCCAGGAATTAGTGAATTATGACCCACAGGCCAAATCTAGCCTACCATCTGGTTTTGTAAATAAAATTTTATTGGAACACATTTATGCCCATTCATTTATATATTGCCTAAGGCTACATCTATGCACTAATGACAAAGTTGAGTATTTTTTAGAGACAAATGGTCCCCAAAGGCAAAGTTATTTTTTATATGGTTCTCTATAGAGAATTTTGCTAACCCCTTTCCTCGGTCTGTAAGTGTGAGGAAAGTTCTGTCTAGCTTCCTAGCAACCTCATCCAGAAATGGCAGATAGCCCTAAAGGAAAAATAGCCCCAAAGTCTATGGTAACCTTTCTTAGCTTCTTTCTGCTACTGGCTCATGGGCCTATGATTTCTTATTTTACTCCATCATTAGTTCTTTGATGTCTTCAGGTAGATTTTTTTTCAGCATTTCCTAATTGTTCATTGTGCGTGGGTTGATCTGATTTTCATGGATTGTGAGGAAGCAGAAATCTTTGTTTCTTGTAAGACATTTGTACAACCGTTTTAAAACAAATTCAGCCTGACAGTGGATATTCCGCCCCCTCCTCTTCTTGGTTAAAGTGTTGTTTTCTAGGGATATTGTCTTTTGTTATCTTTGAGCACTTGTAGTTGTTTGCTACAGTGATTATGGTGCAGCTATTCTAGGGTTGGTTCTTATTAAGAACCGCTATCACACATAAAATGAATCCCTTTCTAGACTATTTCGTAATATGTTTACTTCACTAAATTTTCCACCTTCTAAATAATCCTACATATCTGCTTCTGAATAATCTTCAGAATGACTCAAAAACCTTCAATTATTCCCCATTGTCTACTAAAGAAATTGTTAACCTGACATTCAATGTTCTTTTTGTTCTCTTTCCATTTCCTATTTTTCCAGCTTTTCCCTCCTGCTGATCTGGTGCCCATATTTTGGTCAAAACAGACATTCAGCTCTGCTTAATAAATACCAAATTATTTCCAGCCAACTTAATGCTTCTTTCTCCTTTAGATTGAAATTCTTCCCATTTCTACTTTTCAGAATTCAGTTCACTTGGAATTATGTCTAACCACATCCTTCTTATCATTGTATGTCTCATAACAGTGTGCACCTAGTGTACAATCAATAAATGTTTTATTTTTATTGTTTATAAAATGGAAATAAGAGTTGGGTTCTACAGTATTTGCTTTGAATAACTTCCATTTCTAAACACTTCAGCTGGGAAGCAAAGATAAACTTCTTAATTGGGAATTACTGTCAGTCTTTTATCTTTTTCTACAGGTATTTGAATTATTAAAGTAATTGCTAAAGTTAGTAAATTATTTGTATCATTAAATTGTCTAGATGGCAATCATTGAATAAAGAATGTTATCAGATATAGTATTGAAAATTTTCTATTTTCTTAAATTCAACTAATATGTAGTGTATTATTAGTTTCAGAGGTAGAGTTCATTAATTCATTAGTTGCATATAATACCCAGTGATCATTACATGCCTTCCTTGATACCTGTCACCCAGTTACCCCATCCCCCCACCAAACTCCCCTCCAGCAACCCTCAGTTAATTTCCTATAGAGTTTCCTATAGTCTCTTATGGTTTATCTCCCTCTCTGATTTCATCTTGTTTTATTTCTCCCTCCCTTCCCCTATGAACCTCTGTTTTATTTCGTGAAATCCACATATGAGTGAAATCATATGATAATTGTCTTTCTCTGACTTATTTTGCTTAGATGGTATTGACAAATCTAAGACTTTTAAACTGTTGGTGAAAATTGAATAATTTGAATTTACTAATTCCTATTTTAATTCAAGTAACAAGGTAAACCATGTAACCAGAATCTAAAAATCCTAATATTTTAAACATTTAGACCCCTTATTAATTCTGCTAATCTCAAATCTCTGGATAATTCTATGAAAGAATCATCAAGAATACACATAGGTTAGTTAATTAGGAATCCAGTCTACTTGAAAGGATATGGATTTTAAAACTTTCAGAGCTAGATAGAAATGTCCAATTTCCTAATGTATGTAAAATGGGATAATTATCAATCCTTTCCATAAATATAACCATTGTGCGATATTTAAATCTGTAATGGGGTGCCTGGGTGGCTCAGTGTGTTAAAGCCTCTGCCTTCAGCTCAGGTCATGATCTCAGGGTCCTGGATCGAGGCCAGCTTCGGGCTCTCTGATCAACAGGGAGCCTGCTTCCTCCTCTCTCTCTCTGCCTACTTGTGATCTCTCTCTCTCTCTCTCTCTCTCTCTCTCTCTCTCTGTCAAATAAATAAATAAAATCTTTTTTAAAAAAGTCTGTGATGAAAAATAGCTAAATGTGGGTGCCTGGGTGACTCAGTTGGTTAAAGTCACTGCCTTTGGCTCAGGTCATGATCCTGGAGTTCCAGGATCAAGTCCTACACTGGGCTCCCTGCTCAGTGGGGATTCTGCTTCTCCCTCTGACTCTTCCCCCTCTCATGCTGTCTCTTTCAGTCTCTCCGTCAAATAAATAAATAAAATCTTGAAGGAAGGGAGGGAGGGAGGGAGGAAGGAAAGAAAAAAGAAGGAAAGAAGGAAGGAGGGAGGAAAGAAAAGAAGGAAGGAAGGAAGGAAGGAAGGAAGGAAGGAAGGAAGGAAGGAAGGAAGGAAGGAAGGAAGGAAGGAAGGAAGGAAAGAAGAAAGAAAGAAAGAAAGAAAGAAAGAAAGAAAGAAAGAAAGAAAGAAAGAAAGAAAGAAAGAAAACTAAATTCAATTTGTATCTTGAACAGTTGTCCTCAATAGTTAAGTCATTTGGCAAGTGACAGGCAGTATAGAAAACAATAAATAAAAAGGTCAGGTCTTCCTGGGCTAGAGCTAGAAATAGTGCCTACAATAAATATTTTGAAGAATGAAGAGTGATATAGTGTAAAGCTGAACCACAAGGAGGACATGAAGGATTGGTGAATGCTCCTGTTGGGACGGAAAGTGTTTTTGAGTTCAGAATAAAGTGATGTTAACTTTTATGGGCAAATGGCAAAGAAGAAGTGAACTATGTAAGGATTGAAGACTCAGTGCCAGTATTTTGTCCATCATTGAGTCCAAGCAGGTGTAGACAAAAAGAATGATGCTGGAGAAAAAAGAATGAAACAAAATTCTTCCATAGTATTCCAAAGGCCAAATTATGATAGGAATAATGCTTTCATTTAATGCAGTTGAAGAGAAGTTGGGAGAATTGCTTAAGACAAAACACTTACCAATATTTCACAACTAGTGATTCACACTTGTGTGTTAGATGTTTTATTCACCAATTCTTTTTTTCATAGGTTTTGTTTTTAGAGTACTTAGCGGTTTACAGGAAAATCGCATAGAAAGCATACCTGCTCTTCCTCTACCTGTATGCCATTTCCCCTGTTATTAACATCTTACAGTAATGTGGTACATTTCTTATAATTGATTAATATTAATACATTATTATTAATTGAAGTTCATAGTTTACGTCAGGGCTCATCTTTGAACAGCTTTGTGGGTTCTGACAAATATGTTGGGTCATATATCTACCATTGCAGTATTTTACAAAATATTCTAATACCCTAAAAATACCCTAAAAATCCTAATAATAATAAATCCTAATAATAAACAAAATATCCTAATACCCTAACAATACCCTAAAAATCCTCTGTGCTCTATTTTTTTCTCCCCACAAACCCCTAGCAACCACTGATTTTTTTTTTTTTACTGTCTTTGTAGTATTGCCTTGCCCAAAATGCCATATAATTGGAATCATACTGCATGTAAGCTTTTCAGATTGGCTTCTGTCACTTAGCAATAGGCATGTATGGTTCCTTCATATGTTTTCATGGCTTGATAGCTTATTTCTTCCCATCACATACTATTCCATAGTATGGATGTACCAGTTTTATCTGTTCACTTGTTGAAGGACAATTGATAGTTTCCAGGTCTTCACAGTTACGAATAAAACTGCTGTAAACATTTGTGTGCAGGCTTTTTGTGTGGACAAGTTTTCAACTCCTGGGGATATATACCCAGGAGCGCAATTGCAAGATCATATGGTAAAACCATGTTTAGCTCTATAAAACACTGCCAAACTGTTTTTCAAAGTGACTTACCATTTTGCATTCCTACCTACTGCTCTGCATCCTTGTCAGCATTGGTATTTAACAGTGTTTTGGGTTTTAAGCAGTCTAATAGGCATGGGGCAGCATCTCATCGTTTTGACTTGCACTTTCCTAATGATACATGATGTCAAGCATCTTTCCATATGTTTATTTGCCATCTGTATATCTTCTTTGGTGGGGTATCTGTTCAGATCCTTTGCCTGATTTTTAACTGCGTTGTTTGGTTGCTTATGCCGGAGTTTTAAGTTTTGCTTATGCCAGGTTCTTTGTATATTTTGGATACAATTCTTTTACCAGATATATGTTGGCAAACATGTTCTCCCGGGCCATGGCTTATCTTCTCATTATCCTACAATGTCTTCCTCAAAACAGAAGGGTTTAATTATAGTGAAGTCTAACTTTCCAACTTTTTTTTAATGGATTATGTTTTTGATGAGGTTCTCTAAAATTACCAAACCAAGGTCATATAGATATTTTATGTTATCTTCAAGGAATTTTATAGTTTTGTATTTTACATTTAGATCTGTGATCCATTTGGAGTAAATTTTTTTGAAAGCTTTAAGGTCACTATCTCAATTTATTTCTTTGCATGTGGATGTGCCATGGTTCCAGCACCATTTGTTGAAAGGACTATCCTTTCTCCATTAAAATTCTTGCGCTGTTTGTCAAAGGTCGGCTGACTATGTATGTGTGGATTGTGATTCTCTTTTAAAATAATGTTCCTCCTGAGAAACAAAGCATGTTGAAAGTCATGAATATTTTATTTTATTTATTTTTGATTTTTTATCTTTATTTAAAATCAATTAATTGACACAGAGTGTATTACTAGTTTCAGAGGTGGAGTTTGGTGATTCATTAGTTGCATATAACACCCAATGCTCATTATATCAAGTGCCCTCCTTAATGCTCGTCATCACACAGTCATCCCATGTCCCCACCACCCTCCCATCCGGGAACCTTCTGTTTGTTTCCTATGGTTAAGAGTCTCTTATGGTTTGTTTCCCTCTCTGATTTTATCTTATTTTATTTTTCCCCTCCCTTCCCCTATGAACCTCTGTTTTGTTTCATGAATTCCACGTATGAGTGAAATCATATGATAATTGTCTTTCTATGATTGACTTATTTCACTTGTTCTAACCGTGTCAATACAAATGGTAGAATTCCATTTCTGATGGCTGAGTAATATTCCATTGTGTGTGTGTGTGTGTGTGTGTGTGTTGTGTGTGTTGTGTGTATGTGTGCGTGTGTGTGTATAGACACAAACATATATATATAGATATACATAGCATCCTCATCACATTCATCTACTGGTGGACATCTGGGCCCCTTCCATATTTGGCTATTGTGGACATTGCTGCTATAAACATTGGAGTGCAACTGCCCCTTCAAATCAGTATGTTGTATCCTTTGGGTAAATACTTACTCATGCAATTGCTGGGTCATAGGATGCTCTATTTTTAACTTTTGGAGGAAAATCCATCCTGTTTTCCAGAGTGGCTGTACCAGCTTACATTCCCACCAGAAGTGTAAGAGGGACCCCCTTTCTTCACATCCTTACCAACATCTGTTGTTTCAGAGAGTTATTCATATTTTAGCATGAAAAAGTTATTCAAAGTCTTGTAATGACAACAGAGACTGGATTAGAGAATATTGGCTGTTGAGATAGTCATAAGAGGTTGGCAGCTAAAATATACCAAAGTCAGATTCTCCAATGTATTCTTCATTTTGCCTGGGACCTAAGTGTGTAGGAATGAGATTACCTGCAGCCAGAATTTTGGTCCAGCTGGGTCTCCCTCCTCCATATAAAAGACTAGATTGGAAGATATATTCTCTTCCCTGCTCCTTCTTCATGTATTCTTTGTCATGTAAATTGTGAGGTTATTATTCAATTGTTGTAGTTATTGCATTGTCATCAAATGGTTATTTTTAGAATTACATGGCTGTCAATCTTAGCTTTGATGTGATAATTTACAAAGCAAGCAAAATGATTCATATTTTCTATGCTATATCCCAGTTTTTCCTTAGCCCTGGACCAGAGTTGGTCTGAATATTTTCCAGGCAGAAGTCATCAAAAATTAGAACACTATGGAAAAACAGCGCATCTAATAGCCTTGACATGGTAGTACATCTATGCAGGAATTAATGCTTTCATACATGAGTAATATTCTGAAAATATGTAACAGGAATATATAAATCCATTTAAATTTAATCTAATGGCAAGATTCAATTTTCAGTAAAAATCAAAGGCTTATTTTCAATCTGAAAATGGTGATTTTGTTTCATAAATCTGTTAAAGGATAATTTTCAAAAAAGCATGACTCATACAAATATAAAATGAACATACATCAAAGATTTCATGTAACTCATTAGTTAATTGAGGGAACCAGAAAAGCTATTATAACTAATTCAAAAGAGAATCCAAAGAACAAACACATTTATAAATCAGGAATATTGAAATGAATTTGCAAAACATTTTTCCATCGTGGAGAACAGAAGTCAATTGAACCTTCACTAGTCAAAATTTATTGCATGTTGGTAAACAAGAATTGTCAATAGACAATTATTTTGCCTTATTATCAGTTTTATCTACAACTTATAAGAATTGTAAATAGCTCCAAGGGCAATAACAGGCTTACATCAGATAACCAAGAATGTACTCTAAACGATGCATAGTTTTCCATTAAAGGTACTCTGTTTATTCCAAATTTCCTTACAAATTTTTCTGTGCTTCTATTTTTCTTTAGCTTATGGGACACTTGCATTGCATCAAAGATTATTGAGGCCATAGGTATAGGCAATATTTATAAATTCTTCCTGAGCCCAATCCAGACAATGAAAATTTTGTTTCATCTCTAGGCTACCTTAGCTAAAACAATGTAGAACTAAAATAGGGATAGATTTGTAAAATACAACCAGAAATATGTTCTTTAAAATATACTTTTTGCAGAAAAAGTATGTTCACTTAGCTCTCTTTCTTCTCTTCTTCCTTCTTCTTGAAGCACATTTCCTTTATTTTCCCCCCCTTATTATTGATGGTATAGGGTTTTTTTTTATCATTTTATTTTTTTCATTGTGATATGTGTACTCTAATCTCCATCTCTATTTCCCCAGCATCCCCCCCACTGCTCCACTGGTAACCATCAACCATCGATTTGTTCTCTATGGTGAAGAATCTATTTCTTGGTTTGTCTCTCTCTTTTTTTCTTTCCTTTGTTAATTTTTTTGTTTCTTAAGTTCTACATAGGAGTGAAATCATATGGTATTTTTCTTCCTCTGACTGACTTATTTTGCTTAGCATGATACTACTAGCTGTATCCACATTGTTGCAAATGGCAATATTTCATTCTTTTTTATGTCTGAATAATATTCCACTGTGTGTGTGTATGTGTGTGTGTGTGTGTGTGTGTACACACACCTCACATCGTCTTTATCCATTCATGTATCAATGGATACTTGGGCTGCTTCCATAATTTGGCTATTGTAAATAATGCTGCAATAAACATAAAAGTGGATGTATCCCTTTGAATCAGTGGGTTGTTGTTTTTGGGTTTTTTTTTGTATTTTTGGGTAAATGTTCAGTAGTGTGATTACCAGGTGGTAAGGTACTTCTATTTTTAACTTTTTGAGGAACAGCTAAATTATTTTTCAGTGGCTGCACCAGTTTGCATTCCCACCAACAGTGCACATGGGTTCCTTTTTCTCCACATCTTTGCCAATACTTGTTGTTTCTTGTGTTTTTTATTCTAGCCATTCTAATGTGGATAAGATGATATCTCATTGTAGTCTTGATTTGCATTTCCCTGGTGATGAATGATACTTTTCATCTTTTCATGTGTCTTTTGGTCATCCGTATGTCTTCTTTGGATAAATGTCTTTTCATGTCTTCTGCCCATTTTTTAATTGGATTATTGGTTTTTTGGGTATTGAGTTTTATCAGTTCTTTATATATTTTGTACCCTAACACTTTATCGAGTAAGCCATTTGCAAATATCTTCTCCATTCAGTAGGTAGCTTTTAGTTTTATTGATTGTTTCCTTCATGGTAGAGAAACTTTTTATTTTGATGTAATGCCAGTAGTTTATTTTTGCTTTTATTTACCTTGCCTTAGGGAACATATCGGGAAAAAAATCTGCTATGGTCAGTGTCAGAAAAATGGCTGCCTATGCTCTCTTCTAGGATTTTTATGGATTCAGATCTCACATTTAAGTCTTTAATTTTGAGCTTATTTTTGTGTATGGTAGAAGAAAGAAGTCCACTTTCATTCTTTTGCATGTAGCTGTCCAGTGTTCCCAACATTATTTGTTGAAGAGACTGTCTTTTTCCTCCTTTGTTGAAAATTAATTGGCCTTGTAATTGTGGCTTTATTTCTGGGCTTTCTGTTCTATTGCATTGATCTATGTGTCTGTTTTTGACAGTATAGTTTTGTAGCTTATGACCCACTTTGTTTTTTTCAGCTTGCATAACTGATACTTGGGCAATGAGTGTATGAGCACTCTCTTTGATGAAGCAATACTTTTTTTAATAAAGATTTTGTTTATTTATTTAAGAGAGAGAGAGATAGAGAGAAAGAGAGAATGAGCAGGGGGAGAGCAGAGGCAGAGGGAGAAGCAGATTCCCCACTGAGCCAGGATCCCAATGTAGAGCTCGAACCCAGGACCCTAGGATCATGACCTGAGCCAAAGGCAGATGTTTAACTGACTGAGCCACCCAGGTACCCCAGTACTTTCTATTATTAATATATTAATTAGTATTTGTTGTTTCCTCTGGGTTCTTTTTTCATACAAGTCTAAATGTTTAGAGAGAATATCTCCTAAAGGAGCCTACAGAAATGGTTCCCTGGATATCCCTCCTTCTTATTCTGGTTTACATATTCTTAAATGAGTTTTCATTCCAGTGCCTTGAATGGCACTTTGGGAAGTTTGTTTCAAAGGACTGAAGACTTGTGGCATCCTGTTAGCACCTGAGCTGAGTAGGCTCTTCAGGACAAGCGGAATCTTCCTAGAAGCTATAGAACTCCTTTTCTCTCTGGAGTAAGGGCTTTGACACAAACAGGAGCTGTAACTCCCCTCCTGCTTCCAAACACATCTACAGAACAGACGCCTGAACTTCTGCACAGTGTGCCCTCATTGATAGAGCTGCCTAGGCTTGCCCTTTTCTCGGATCAGAAGATCCATGGTGCTCAGAGTCGTCCCGGGCTGTACATGAATCTCCTGAGTACTTTTCCCATGGGGTGGGATGCTCAGACTCACGGCTGTAATGTCTAGTGCAGTCGGCACACAGATCAAATTTGCTAAAGCTTTATTCAGAACATCATAGCGAACACCCATGCTCCTGATCACTGCATAGAACTTGGTTGAGGGAATACTGCCTCCTCACCTTGCCTACAGAAGACACAAAGAGGGGTCAAGATGGCGGAAGGCCAGGTGACCGCATTTCGGGGAGTTCCCTGAAGAGAGCTGAATTCCAGCAAAAAAACCACTACAAGACCACCGTGAACACCCATGAAACCAGCCTGAAATGTGATATTTCCCACTTCTGGACCGCCACGAGAGAAAAAGAACATCGGCAAAAAGGTAGAAACAAATTGGAGGGTCTGGAGGCTTGCCCCCAGAGACAGGGGAGTGGGGGAGGAAGCCCGCAGAGCTGAACCACTGAAAACAAATACCCCAAAACGAAAGTGCTCTGTGAGTGAGGAATAACAGCAGATTACGGCCTGAATCGGGGCTAGAAAGAAGCTAAACACAGCGGAGCCCGGGGCAAGGAAAGGAGACTTTTTAAAATCTTTTATTTTCTTTCTTTTCCTGCTGCCCGGACTCCCTCCGCCCCGGCGGGCCCCAGCCCCGGCGCGCGCAGCCACCTGCCTCCGCCTGAGCCGCCACA